>BCLG01005861.1:0-22307 GCA_001602295.1 Zoysia matrella | reverse complement strand
AGAAAGCAATGTATGGTTCAAAAATCATCAGGTAAGTGAACCATGCAACTATCCATTTGATGACAAGCAGATAAATAGGCTTGCATAATATGAAATTCAAGAAGCCTAAGAATTAAGATGGGCCTAAAAGGATTGTCTGCATCCAAATCAACATATTTTCTCATTAGCAATACATAAGCAAAGCAGGAATATGTAATTTAAACTGATAATACTAACATACCTGCATGAGGGCAAGATTTGCGTCAACTCCTTCCACCTTTACTTGATCTATAGTAGCACGAGCTGACTCTATTCTTTCAGAGTAACAAATTGATTCTTCTAGAGCAGCCTCCAGAGACTTGGTTATACCAAAGCAAACAGCACAAAAGCTTATCTCTTTTTCTGTTTCATACTTTCTCTTCAGCAAAACAAATCCTAATCTTGAGAGAGTGTACAAAGAAAATGGTAGAGAATGAGCCCGTGATGGCTTGTCAACAGTTGATTCGCTCTCCAAATGGCTCAATGAAGTGTTCAAAATCTGGAAATAGTTCTTATATAGGGCTTCTAAAACCATGTCTCCTTTTGGAAGCTTTTCAGCTAAGCTAAAAGTAAGTGTCGTCTTAAAGTGAGAAGGAGCAATGTGAAAAGCTTCTTTCACAGCAGAGTACCTCAAGATGCCAAGGATAGCTTTTGAGAGTGCTTCTGCTCTCTGAACATCTCCAAGATTGAACTTTCTGATAAATCTATTCACCTGCAATACTTCACGGATAATTGCCAACCAGTAGTCTCTTCGCGAAGGGCCTCCTAATTCAGGGAAGTCAAAATAAATTGGCTCTGTTCTGTAAATAAGGTGCTGTTATTATTTCGGGCAACCCATTAATGTTACATTGCTCAAGAAAATGGGTATTGGAGAATTCCTCCCCAGTTAATACTTACAGCGTGCTTGATTTGTACATCACAGCCTTATCAAAGAGTCTAACACCCAATGGTCCGGTCAAATCACGCTTAACCACTTGATTTGAATCTGTTGCTAAGTCATATTTAACAATCTTATCACCATATCCTACTCTGATACTCTGAAAATAAAGAGCATGTGTCGTAAGGACCAATCTTCCTGCCAAAAAGAATGAAATGTTATGAATTCTCAATACAATTCTAGATAGGATTATTTGGCTTGGCAGATGGGATTAATTTACCTGGCCATGCTGATATTCCAATATGTTGCAGTACAGGATGAATAGGCCTGTCTCCTTCTATAGCTATCATACACTCTCCTGAATCAAGATGAAAGCCCGATAAAAGTGGTGACTGCATGATACCTTTGACAGACCGCAATTCCCTGTGAATAAGAGTGACACATTAATACAGCTCTTAATACTTATAACTTCTAAGTGAATCAATCATAGCATAAAAAACTATAAAATGTTCACAGCCCTCTGCATTCTTCACATTTTCTGTGTCAAATAATTATCTCAATCCAAGCACAAACTTCAAGAAGTTGACACCGCCAATTCCATATTACTATCTGTAATAACCTACATTTTCACTTCTACAACACCACAAGTATGCTTTGGCAACACCAGATACAGAGAATCAGAACATGAACTTCCTTATCTAAATCATCATTTCAGTCATGGTGACTTCGAGATATGTATGGATGCAAAATTCGACAATCTAAGAAGCCGTTACCTGTCTAAACTCTTGAGATACTTGTCATATACAAGAAAATGCAACCGGCGTCCAGATGAACATGTAAGTGCATCAAACAGATTGTGTACAGTAACCAAGTCAGCTATTATTGGGCATGATGGTGCTATTCGTACAAAAGCACTTAACCCAACAGTCTTCTTGTCATCAACCTAAAAATAAACACAAGTAGATTGTCAGGTGTATGTGCACAACATAATTTTCTTACGAATGGAAGAGAGACAAACTCAAGGCTTACTTGAACAGCCAATTTTGTAGAATTTGCATAAAAAATTGATCCCTCGTCCTCCTCTTCAGTCTCGACTGAATTTAATGAGGTAGAAGTCTGGCAATCACGACACAATAATAAATAAAAAAGAATGAAACCATAATCGCAAAAATGTAGATGAAGCCACAGTTATTTTTACAAAAATTCATTTGATGAATCGAATAAAGAAAAAATGGCTTCTAAAAAACAACTGTAGCAATGAAGAATTCTCACATCTACTAGAAATTCATCCTGAGAGCCTGGGGATTCCCACGCCAACATCATATCAAACATCAAACGGCGAAGATTCTTATCAGCCAGATAATCAGGGCGTGTAGTCACTTCATGAAGAGCTTTGTGGCAGCAGTACTCTAATAGCTCCCTTGCATATGTGTTCTGCTCCTTACAGTTATCTGGGAAATCATTCTCAAAGCTTTGCTGCAAATCTTCAGTTGTAACAGCAAGAATCCTGAAATCATAAGAATGCAGAACTAAGCTACAAATTCATAACTGAGCACTTTGAGGAGAACAAATTATCTTGCTGAACACTAGTACAATAGATATCTTGAACAAAATATATGTGGATAGGAGTTCGCAGGATTATGTAAGATTAATGCTGATTACACTATGATTCACAGCAACGGACTTGTTTCCAACAATGGAATCAACTTTAGTTGATCTACCACATGGGGCTAATTTATGTTGCGCTCTATGACCCATTCGCAATAAGATTGTTAGCAGTAAGCAAAGTGTGTTGCTGAAATTGAATGTAACTTAAACATGTAGTATCAATAACAAGACCTAACTCTTTTAACAGTTTTCATGAGATCCAGCATTATTCCTTCGCAGAAATCAGCAGCGCTAGTTGTCCTTTCTCCAAGTCATGCCCCACAGTTCATGCCAGGGCTCATGTTACAGAACTATCGAGATCAAGCTGTACAGTTAAACCCTACAATTAGGTTAAGCAGCTAAACTGAATGGTTATCAGTCTGAGTCATCTAAAATGCTTCCCACCGCCTCATGCTTATGCATCAAACATAGTTTGGGCACGCAAAGCGATCTCCACATTTCTATGTAGTTCAATGACTATAATATGATCGCTGCGGTATCACACGAAATAAGGAAAAGTGGAACCCAAAATCGTGCATCCTCACCGATGAACAGTGGATAACTCGGATCAGATTCTATCCGAAAGACTCGCAGCTGGGTGGAATTCGTGGTACGGGAGCCGCGTACCTAGAACAGCGGGAGACGACTGAATTGGCGGTGGATGATAGCTGCGGGATGCTCGCTGCGCCGTCGGCGGCCGCCGCAGCGGAAGAGGCCGCGATGTAGGCGCCGGCGGCCTCCGCCCGGCGCTGGGCGAGGCGGGCGATGAAGGTGCGGATGGGCTTCTCCCGCACCCACGCCTCCACGAACCCCATGCCGGCCGCCCACGCCGCTCTCCGGCACCGCGCCCTTCGCCTGCTTGCTTGGACTGGAAGCCTCGCGGCTGTGCCTTTTTTCTCCACGGCACCCAGTTGCACTGCGCGATGCCTCTGCGTGCTTCCTCCGCTGTACCAGCCTGTTAATCGGACGGGTCATGGACAGTTAACGGGGGACCCACAACGCAGGCTGGTTTGGGCTGACGATTTTATGACTGGATGGTCGTTCGGGTACTTTCGTTTCCTGATAGGAGTATTTAGAAAAAAACTTTACATTTAAATTCAGTTAAATATGCTTTTGAATGATTATTTATAAATTTAATCAACTTTAATAGTATATATATTGTCATTACTATAAAAATTAGAATCTCGAACATGCACAAAAAAATATAACCTTATACTGCTCGAAGAGAAATATAGAGTATCGGACGAGCATCTGTCAAGAGCTCAAAAAGAACCAGCGTCATCAAAGTCTCATTCATGACAGAGAAAATAGCTATATTACATAATGGGTACTTAGTAACTCTCGTATTATAGCACTAGTAACCCTTTTATTTACTCTTTATATGACTGTTAGTATCACTGTGACCAAACCCACTTAATTTGTAATCTCTGATCTCTTAGAACTATAAAAGAGATACGGAAGAAACCTCTAACGGGCATCTGATCTCCTCGTACTCACCAGCACACCTCTTATTTCCTCTCGGAAACATATTTTCATTGGCTATTTGTTACTATATTTAAAAACCACATATTGAATGTGAGTTACTATTTTTCGAGAGATCCGAACCAGTTTAAATCGTTTGTCTCTCCCTTATAAATCTTCTTACTAGCAAGCATCTTCAACTTATACCCGAAGGTCACGCGTCGACACATATTATAAATATTTCTTATTATAAATTTTATATTGTTAAAATTGACTAAATTTATAAAAATTATTGGTCAAAGTTAGATTAATCAACGTTGAAGGCCCCATTTTGATCCTGGAAATTTTTTAAGTTCTTGTTTCCCATGAAATCTATAAATTAGCGTCAGAGATGTCTGTTTCAAAAACACACTGCCTCGACAATCCACGCAAATGATTCTTGTTCACAACACAATCAATTAATTCCTCACTCGAAAGGTTCATGTTTGCAACCATTAGCTTTTTGCTAAGTAGCATCAAGTATCCAGGAACAACAGAGCATACGTTGCCAGCGTCACCCCCGTGAAAATTCGATTCGATCACATCTGACTAGCAAACAGAACAAACATCTGTGAAGCAGCAATCCATCTTGCCGCTACCAGAACCTAGAACGCCTAGTTTTAAAAGTTGCCGCTACGATGCCGCCGAGACGACCCGCGCGCCGGAACGGCCGCTGGCCACGCTGCCACCGCCACGATGAACGCTGCGTCCACGGTGCAAGCTGCTGCCGTTGCCAGATCCAGCCCGAGACCGGCCGCTGGGCTCGGGCTGCGACGGCCTCTGCTTGCCCTGCCTCGGCCGGTTCACTGGGCTGGGGGCGCCGTGGCTGCCGGCCTGATCGACGACCTCGTTACTGGTGCTCCACGTCCGGTCCGTGGACTCCACCGCGGGCTCCCAGGACGGCGTCAGCGGGATGCCGGAGCCGGACACGCTGTTGCTCCCGGCAGACTCCTGTGGTTCAGTCTCACGCACCGCAGGCACGAGCCTGCGCACGCTCGGCTCGGCGCGGCTGTCCGCGCCGGACAGCGCGTTGACGGAGCCCTTGTCGTCGGCGGAGCGGCCGGGCTCGTAGTCGTACGTGCGGTTCTCTGACGAGGAGTTGAGGTCGGCCACAGCCTCGAGGATGGAGCACGCCTTCGCGATGCAGGGCGGGAGCGAGAAGGACGGCGTCGCGGGGGCGACGGTCTGATGCTGCTCGTGGTAGTTCTGGATATCCTCAAGGATCTGGCTAGCGTACGAGTTGGCGCTCTGGTCGAAGTCGCGCGACGCCCGCCGCGAACGGCCGCCAGTGGCGGGCCTCTGGCTGAGGTTCTCTGCCACTACACTCGCGGTGCGCGGCGCGTTCGTCTTTGCCGAGTGCGCTCTCGTGTCTGAAGCCGCGACTGGAGCGTCCTCTGCAATTTCCGGTTTCTCCTTCGCCGAACGGCAGGTTGCCTTGTGGTGCACAGCGGCGACGGTGTTCTCAGTGGATTTCTGTAGTCATGAATCGCAATGGTGTCGATTAAACGGGCGGTACGAGTACAAGAAGAAGAAGGTGCATGGAAATTTTGACCTTGATTTGACTGTTACCTTCTGAGGTTTGCCATTGTTGCTGTTGTTGCTGCTGTTGTTCCGGAGGGCGTTCTCGTCGATCTCAGCCATGGGGTTTCGCCGGTACGGAGACTGCTCGGCCTTCCTAGACGAGCTCCGGCTCAGCCCTGGCGTCGGCCCCGCCGCAGGCACACATCCACAAGCATTCTCATTCCCCACCGCCATCCTCGCGGGAGAGCACGACCTCGGAGACGCGCACCTTATCCCCGACATGGCCGCGGGCGACGGCGCGCCCCCCTTCTCCGTCGCAGGGACGGGCACCATCTTCCCCGGCTGCTGCTGGTGATGCCTCGCGCGCTCTCCGTCGCCTGAGCCCGCTATCGACGCAGAGGACACGCCGCCCTCCCCGCGCCGTCCCGGCGACCGACTCGCCCTCCGGCTCCCGCCACTTGCGCTCCTCTCCCGGCTCCCCGACCGCTTCCGCTGCGGCGACGGCCTGGACCTGCTCTCCCAATCTCCGTCCTCACCCCCGCCCGCCGCGGCCTTCCCCTCCCGATCGAAGTCGTAGCTCCGCTTCGAACCAGAGCGCCGCCTCCGGTGGCCACCGCCGTCCCCTCCTCCGGTGTCACCCGACGCAGCCCTTCCGGTCCCTGAGGAGCTCCGGCTGAGCCGGCCGCACTGGATGAGGATCGCTTCCACCTCCTCCTTGGTGCAGCTCGAGGTGCGCACCGGCGCTGAGGGAATCACCACCACCGACAGCTGCTTCGCCGCGTCCTCCTGCGGCGCCCGCTTCTTTTTCTCCTCCTCCCCGCCAGCCTTGGCCTTCGCTGCATTCTTGTCGGGCGTCTCTGCCTTGGCCTCGCTCTTGGTCTTCTGAGTCATCTTCTTGGTCGCCTTGTCATCGGCGATCACCACAGCAGCGGCCTTGCCAGGCTTCTTGGACGTGGCGCCGGGGCCACCGGACGGCTGCTTCTTCTTCTTGCTGAAGCAGAGGCCCATGGCGGCCGGCTGCTGCTTCTGGTGGAGAGATGAGAGAGGGAGGAGCCGCGAGGCCGGCAATCGAATAGCTGGGGTGAGCGCCAAGGGAAGTGGCAGTTGGACACTGATGTGGGGGTCGAGTATTTAACTAGTGTGCGTCGTGCTCTGTGCCTGTTAGCATTACCCCGTTGCACGTGCACGTTGAGCGAAGCTGATGCGAGATGGGAGATTCAAAATCCCCTCATCTGGCAACGGTTCCATGGGACGGAACCATGGTCCGGGGGCCTGAGACACTCCGTTGGAATGTGGATTTAGCGATGTCTGGATCTGATTAGCTCAGCGTCTCGTCTTCAAAATTCAAATGGTCGAGCGACGCAGTGCCACGTACTAACAGAATTGGTGACACTTTACTGCTGATACTATTCCTGCGCCCCCTCGTGTCGTGTTCAAATTGTCCGGTGATGAACCAGTGCCGCAGAACTGGGGACACATTGCTGCTGATACCGTTATGCGTGGAACATGCATTTTGTACCGTCACCTGCTCACGAATTACTCCTACTAGCGATGCCCGCCGCCTAACTGGAATCCAACCCAACGAAAAGCGGGGTCATTTTGGAAGGTCGACGCGAGTCTTTTGACAACGGTGCTACTCCTACCACCGTAAAAAGTTGTTTCCGAGGCCTTTCTCATCGCTCCTGCCCCCACGCTGGCCTTCCTGGGCGTCAGGAATTTTGCCGTGCCGCGTTTCAAATCTCACCTAACGACCAACAGCTACGAAGGCCCCTGATCCTCTGGTGGATGACTGGTGGTGGATTCGCTTTGCAGCCAGGACATCTCGTCTTTTGGAGAGGGAGCCGGGAGCCGGGAGCCGGCCGACCGTTGGAACTTGGAGGTAGCGCAAGCCTTCGTGCGCGCGGGAGTCCTCGTGCTCGCCCCCGTCGATTGCGTTGGCGGCACCGGGGTCTCTGTTGCCGAAATACTCACGTGACATCGCCAGGCGACACCGCGCACGGGCATTAACACTGACTGATTCTCTCTGATGGATTCTTTAACACTTGTCGGCCAATCCAGCGACCCTTGAGCAGCCGCTGAAATGGCGCTGATGGCACCATGGTTTCTACGCGGTCCTAACGACAGTGTTCGGAATGAATACGTCTGTACAGATATGGTCCCAGATTTGCAGGAGGAATGGTGAGATCTGGAGTGCAATGGATGCAATTTCGCGCAGGAGCCCCGATTTCAAATTGCACAGAATGATCAGCAATGGAGTGGGAGTGCTGAACACAACTGAAAGCCCTAGAAGGCGTTCCCATGATGGCGAAGGCCACCACCGAACCAAGGCAATCGGCGGTGACGATCGGCGCGTACACGTATGAGTAGTGCTCCGTAAACCGAACCGTGCTTGGAAAAAGCAATATCTGAACACTATCGCATGATCGCATCAAAGTCAGTTTACACAAACAAAAATCTTCCATGACAAACAGGGTACACGCAACAATGGCAGCATTGCCACCCCTTTTGCTCCTACAGTCCATTGGTCATATGCTACGCATCCATAGGGTGGAGATAGGGCCATTTTATACCAAGGGACGGAAGCGCGGTGAAGGAAGGGAAATTAATAAATTGCTAGGATAGGGATGACGTACTGAATGTGTGCAGTTTTAGTTATTAACAGAAAAATATTTATTTAATATTGCCTTCAGCAAAGATATTTTTAGAGATCTCAAATTAAATATTTTCACAAAAAAGTATTTTCCATTATTTGACTGGACAACAGATATAGTTCAATTAAACTAACACGGCCCAGCTCACCACGCACGCACCGTCAAACACGGTCCATCTTCTTCCCCAGTTGATCACAGACAGAAGAGGAGGGAAAGGAAAAGCCAGTACGGTGCTGCTGTAACGACGAATCGGGAAGGTCAAAGTGAGGAAATTATTGCTGTAACCACGACACATTTTTGCTGCTCCCAGCCTCCCAGGTGGCATGGATCTACTCATCTGCTGCTCCCTGGCGGCTGCTTCGCGCTCGTGCCTGCGTCCGCGTTGGGAGCGGTGGCAATTTGGGCGCAAATAACAGCGAACATGCAGGGGAAGCCGTTTTGGCTCCGCAGCTATTTGACCAATTCCACGACGAAACCGAACCGTTTCGCCGAGGCAAACGCACCCTAAAATTCTTGGGACAGTCATGACTGATAAGTACCAAGCGTATCGTATCAAACAAACAACAGCAATATATCACTGTTAAAGCAATGATCATCATCTGAACAATTCCCACATCTGACAAAATAGATGTTGAACATGCCTTCCAAGCTCTCCTGCCCTCTCGCACGGTCGCACCACGTCACCGCACGCGGGAACAATATACACTCGCCGCCACCGCGGCCATGGTTGTTATTGTACGGAGTATAAAAAACGGTGACACAGGCTTACATGTCAACAAGCAACGCAACCTCTCCTCGATCACTCGCCGTCGACGAACTCAAACTCGTCCTCGCGGAGGTGCACGAAGAACCGGACGGGCTTGGGCTGGCCGTCGACGTCGACGCTGAACTCGACCTTAAAGGGGAAGTTGGCCGTGATGCGCTTGCCCTTCCAGACGCAGACGTACTGCTTGACGACGCCCTCCATGCCCTGGACGTCGAGGTCGGGCGCCTTGACGACGTGGTAGACGCGGAGCGGCGCCGTGACGCGCACGCGCCGGCCGATCTTCGGCGCCGCCGCGGCCTCCTCGGCGGCCACGTCGTCCGATGAGGACACCTCGCTGGTGAGCGCGACCTGGATGCGCGCTCGGCGGCGCGGCAAGGGGACGAGGCAGCGGAACGCAGGCGCCGGCGCCCGCGCTGCTGGGAGGCGGCGGCGACGGAGCAGGAGGAACGAGGAGGTCGACGTGGACGGCGGCGCCACGGACGCGGTGGCGGTCGCCATTGAGGGGGCGTGTGGTCGGCCTACTGCTGCTGCCGGGTGGAGGATGGCGAGGTGTTGGGTCGAACAGGTGGTGGGTGGGGGCGGGAGGGATGAGGAGCGATAGAAGCTGGGCAACGAAAGGTGGAGCAGCGAGCCGGGTACAACTAGGAGCAGGAGGCGCGCGAGCGCGAGGCAGTGATTTTGGCTGGTTTTGCCCGAGATGGATGCCCCTCGATCCGAAGACCCCTGGATAAGGCGGGAGCGCACGCCTGGCTGTGGTTGCTCCCCGCAGCCGCGCCACCGGGCACGGCGCTTCCTTCCCGCGACTCGCCACTTGACTGACCCCAGCTCCCGTTTGGCAGCTTGCCGCGGTGACTGCTCGTCTCGCCAGCTCGCTTGCAAACTTGCTCGTCGCCAGCCATTCCCCACGCGGAACAGGTAGGGCGATCTCCGTTCGTGAGAGAGCGCGTTTCGACGAAAGCGATGAACGAGCCCGCACCGTGTTCCAACACAAAGATATTTGCGGGGATATCGTCGCGTCCAGGTGTCAGTGCACCTGGAGAGGGTCTCATTGTCAAATTGTAAAGTACGAGTGAAGTGAACTGGAGATGGAACATGGGTGGCGACTGGTGAAAGAGTACGGACTGCTCTAATTACGCAGATCGATGGCCTCTTGATTAGCTCAAAGCATGCCCCAATCGGGAAACTGAGGATAGAGATGCTCCAAACTCACGCAGCATTTTCACCGTTTCCTTTTGATTAAAACTTCAGCACCGCAGGGCTTTAAAACTAGTGATGAGCCCTGACCACTTCAAGAGAATCAGGCACTAGAAATTGCTTAGAAATCTTGAGATTCAATTACACACGCCACCCTTGCATCATGCGGAGCGCCGTGGTGATGGAACATCCAAAGTGCGCATAACCCGACAATGTCACGAGAAAGAAAAATTACTTGTGAGTCCACATAAATCACCAGGTCAAACACAACATCCTGCACCTATTTTTTTTTTGAATAAACGACGGGGGGGGGGGGGGGGGGGGGAGACTCCCCACCATCCTGCACCTATTTTACACCCAAAGCGGAAAATAATGACCACTGATCGTATAAAATTTTGACAGAGAAGACAGTCTTAGGGCGAATGAAATAACTTTTGTGCCGTTGGCAGAATGGCAGTGTTTACATTCGCTTAAATCCCTGTAGGCTCTGGGCTGAATTGAACTTTCAGCCTATAACAATACAAGCCCGCACTGTATTGAATTCTCGACTGGGCTAGGCTAGCTAGGCCCATGATCCTTCATAATGCCATGTCGATTTGCTCTACCGATGTTAACAGAGCATGAGCATTATGGCATCACTGTCATGCTCTCAGTTGTTCACATCATCACAGTTGCAGTTTCGGACATGATGACATTGAGAACAAGGAGAGGGGCACCTCAGTAATTCAGTTAATAGCAACTCGAGAAAACTGATACTGCATAAAAGTACTTGGATAGTGACTTAAGTACGCTCCAATCAAGACTCTGGCACACTGGCACTCATGTGAATTGCATCTTGTACAAAGAGCAGAGGAGTGCATAAAACCCGTCTCCTCCGTCAAGCTCCAGGGATCCCTGAAGGCGGGCTACTACTACTACATGCAAGGATGCAACTAACTCGTAACGAGATGATGAGATGTTGCACTAGCTAACTGGCTACTACTACCAAACATAGGGGTACTGAAGGTGCCTAAAAATCATCTTGCAATCATGAATGATAATACGTAGTACGGAGTAATGTTAAATTCAACAAGGATGGCGACTGAAATATAGGCCATCCTTATCTCCCAGCCTGAAAAATGCAGCCGGGATTTTCAGGAGAAATGTGGGCAGAGAGAAAAGGTCCAGATAAAAGGAGGTCCTTCTGATGCTCCTGCGATGATCAATCTACGGTGCCATGCCACAGGCTGTCTCTTAAAACATGCAACCTGCGCGCATGGCACGTCCTAGTCACTTTTGATGTGTGTGAAGACTGGTGGGTGATGCTTGGAGATGGATGGGCATTTGTGTTCAGTCTTTCCACACGTAGGTTGGACTGTGAGGCAGGGGAGGACAGGGAGGAGGAGGAGGAGAAGAGGCAGCGGCCATGGCCGGCCCTGCCGCCGGTGCCGGTGTCATGGCGACATCTGGCGCGCTGGACACGAAGTCTATGCCGGTCGACTCACTGGCGAAACGAGACTGGAGGAAGAGACCCGCGTGGGCGTTGTCCATATCGTAGTCCCAGACGGAGCTGCCCGGACCCCAAGCGCTGAACCACGCCTCGTCGGCGGGACCCCACACGCCGCTGGAAGTCACCGGCGGTTGGAACATGGCCGTGCTGCAATCGCCGCTCTGTTGATCTGCCGTCTGGACCTGAGAATATTGCTGGGGTTCCGAGTTCTCTGCTTGCTCTGCTTCAGGAATCTGGGGCTTCGCTTCACTGTTTTTGGACGCGGGCTCTTCTCCGTGATGCTCCTGCGCTTGCTTCGCGCGAATCTCGTCCGGCGTCGGGGGAGCAGACGACGACGAGGAGGAGCACGACGCCGCGGCGCTCGCGCTGGTGCGGCCGCTCCCGCCGACGCGGCCTTTGCCGAGGAACAGGTCCGGGAAGTTGAGCCGCGCGTTCTCGCCGCGGAGCTTGAACGCCTCGCGGTCGTACGCCATGGCGGCGTCCTCGGCGGTGTCGAAGGTGCCGAGCCACAGCCGCGTGCGGTTCTGTGGCAGCCGGATCTCGGCCACCCACTTGCCCCAGTGGCGCTGCCGCACGCCGCGGTACAGCTTCGGCGGCGCCTGCGCGCGGAGCAGGTGCTGGAACAGCGCCGGCGGCACGGCCCCGCCGCGGAACCCTCGCGGGCTCAGGTTCAGCGCCTCGCTCCAGTAACGCAGCAGCATTTGCTGCTGTACCTCCGGCGCCACGAGCTGCGGCGGGAACAGAGGACTCGCCGCTCCGAACTGCTGCTGCTGATTGTCGCCGCCGAGCGAAATCATCTGCTGGCGCTGCACAGGCGGCTGTTGCTGCGGAGGAAGTGGCTGCTGCTGATACGCGCTGGAGTACTGGAACAGCGGCAGGACCCTCGGGCCCGCACCCGCCGCAGCATCCGGCGATGCCGCCGGGGCCGGATCGTACGCGAACGGAAATACATGCCGCGTCGGTGGCCACGACGTCGCCGGCGGCGACAGAGGGTTGGAAACAGAGGACGAGTCAGGGGAAGCAGGGGCCGACGAGAGCGAGGACACGGAGCGGCGAAGCTGGTCGGGGCTGCGCGGCTTCTTCAGTGGCCGGAGGAATGTGGCCGCAGGCGCATCTTCTAAAACTGGCGCCAGCCGCGGCCTCTCCGGCCCTGCCGCGCTCACCGCCTTGCCCTTCCACTTCCGCCCGCGTCCGCGGCCCCCGCCCCTGTCCGCCGCATCCATCCCAACCGATTCGCCAAGCTGTGAACTGTGTGTGTGTCTGTCTCCCGGTCGCCCGCCGCTTGCAAACTGCATCGAGCTACACGCGGCCGCGCGCGCGCGTGGGACGGGACGGGAGCGAGCGAGGCGTTGCCAAGCGGGCGACCGGTGTTCCGAGTGGCGCTGCGAGCCAATGGGGCGCGCGGTCCTGATTCGGAGGGACGTCCCGTGCGAGGCGCGCGCTTTATAAAGCTCGTGGGGGTCACGCCAACAAGGCGAGCGATTTTTTACAGCGCGTGGAGGCGTTCCACGGAGGAGACGACGAAGAAAAGGCGGGCGTCGTTGTGTGGCGGGAACGGATCGTGGTCGGCAGCACGGGCCCCACGCGCATTGACCCCCTCGGCGCCGCTCTCCGCGTGACACACGGACGCCGCGATTCGTGCGGGGGCGAAGGGTGTGCGGCACGCATCGCGAGGCTTGCGGTGGGCGTTTTCTTTCGATTGCTGTCCGGCAGTCGCTCTTGCTGGGCGGCAGCGATCGAGAACGAACCCGTAGACTGAAGATTTGATCCCCTCCCGGTTGCTTTCCTTGCGCTCCAGCCTCCACTGCTCTTCGCAACTGAGTACTCCAGGAGCAAAAAAGTCGCGTCCGGTTTTGTTCTTGTTCAAGCAGGTGTTACGTGCCGGCATAGACTTGGGACGATCTAACCGGACTCGCAATAATTTGACGGTGTGACCGGTCTTCAATTGACACTGGTTACCACGCTATCAATGAGAAGGAAGCAAGTGCGTAGTTCGTACATCACACGTTCACGTCGCGACGGGCGGTTGCTGCGTTTCTTATGGAGGATTAAGGGATCAGTGCAAGCATGATTTGGGTTGTCTTAGGGGGTTACATGCCGAAAGGGGAGTGAATCAGCTTATCATCTGAGTTTTTTAGGAAAACGCGTGGCTTTGATTAGTGCTAGTACTCCACATAAGGCTGTACTTATTTGGTTGAAGCTTCTGGTGGTTTGGGACCTTGCCTTTCACATCTGATCGGTTCTGCATTCGCGGTCTGTTCTGAGAACACGCGTTATTGTTTCCATTCATCATTGTTTCTTCCGTTCTCATCCTCCTCAAATTCCTGCGGATTCTGTTGTTGTTGTGGTCCTTGTTGAGGGTAATGCTTTCGGTAGCAGACGAATGGTTTTGAAAGAAGCGGCGTCTAATAAGTCTTGGTGTAGGTTCATTAGTTTTCTCCAGAAACTGACTACATACGCACAGCTTAACTTGGTATACAAGGTACTAGAGGGATAAGTATGTGACCGCTTCGTACCGTGGAACAACTAAACATGAGGTCGAGATGCATTCCTTGAGCAGTCGAACAACTCCTGTAGAATACTGTGTTTTCTTTACATCAGTGTAAGAATAATGTGTTGGGCTTGGCTCGGCTCGAGATCTCTCTCTCTTGAATGAAAGCGCACGTACTGTTTTTTATTCCGTCTCGAATCAAATCGTAGGCTCCTGAACTCGTGTTTCAGAGTTCAGAAGAATCTGGACGATGATACTGTAGGAATCAAAGCACAAAGGAACATTATTAACGGCCGCTGTGTAAACTTCGACTTCGCTGATGTCCGCGTGATCAAGTCACTCTACACGGGATAGATAGCTACTGCAATCGCTTAGCAGGCCGTTCGCATAAGCTGACAGAGATGCAACAACAAAAATGAGATTCCAGCATATCTGCAACCTTACGCATGCGTACAGCAGGGTTTCTCGAAATCTCCGTATTCTTTTACCCGTCGACAAGGACATGAAAAAACGAATTAAATCTCCAAAGAAAAGTGCGAGTAGTACATGGTGCCGTATTTCCAAACAAATAACAGAAATTTTAGAGAAATTAGTTCAATTTCACAGAAAAAAACAAAGAATTAAATTGAAAAAAATTCCTCTATTCCAAACGGGCCTTAGATCGAATCTTATCAAAGAAAAATCTACATTTGGTGTTTTTAAGAAACAGTGTCCGGATCAAAATTAATGCAATTGCGGGCAGTTAAATTAATCTGTTTCCCTGAAAAGCGACACAGACGAAGGCGGCAATGCTCAATCACGCCTTTTTGTGCGACAAATATCCCGCCGCTCCATCGTCCATTTCAGCACGCCCGCAGAGGCCCACTTTCGGCACGCACGATCCGGGGCAAGGCGTCGTTGTCGCATATCTCCCGTCCCCGCGTCGTAGTTTTAACCGGAAGTCCACGGCAGCGGGCGCGCGAGGACCCCGCCGCCACCGCCTGCCGGCCGACGACCACCACGTGACGACGGACGGACCGCCGCCCACCCCGACCCGCCACCAAACCTTCCAGACTCCACTGATGGCGACGGCCGCGCGGCGTGCGTCTTGTGTTCTTGCGCTCGATCCCGTGCCCGAGGCGAGGCGAGGGCCGGTCCCGCCCATCACCCGGCTCGTTTTCCCCCGGGCACGAGGAAAAGAGAAGCTGGGAACTGGGAGAGGGGTAATGGTAAGGATGCTTCTCACCGACGTCAAGCCTCACGTCCACGGGCGCGAACTGGGAGCGTCAACGCTGGAGCTCGCCGGGCGAGACGACACGTTCCCGGGAAGCACCTACTCGGCAATCATTCGCGGTCGAGTCGATCGTGCCGTGCCAATTGGCGTGCAAATGAGTTTCGAAGGATGTAGGGGTACCGGGGGCGATGTTTACCGAGAAGGCACCATCTAGTCTAGGGAAAAGGGCGCGACTACTGGGAGTGCTCCGTTATGACTTTGATGGCTTATTAGTGAGTAGCTTAGCTAGTGCTTTAGTGCACGAACAATCCGGATTCCAGAAAGTTCCATACCACTCACCGAAAGGCTAAGTTAACTCCTTATTCCTTCCACTGAATCTTGAGTTTTATATATAAAGACATGACGAGACGATCCTGGATAAAGAAAAGCAGCGGTTTCATCTAGCACGTTCCATGGGACTAAGGAAGATTTGAAGTTTTAGAAAGGTGTTTAGCCTTTTCTTAAAAACACAGAAAGGGATTTAGCATTTTCCCATATAAAACAGCACCAACAAAAAAGACCGAGAGGTCTGTTTCTTGTTTACAAGCTTCTTTTATTTATCGAAGTATTGGTCGGACATACCTTAAATTAAAATCCTAGATCCATCAGTGATGGACTAGTAAGAAAATGCAGTAAATTTGAAATTCAGCCCTAAAGGCCCTAGTCATATATGCTCCTTACAAGGTTCTTTCAAATTCTTTGCATATGGAGTCCACTTTAAAGATGTCAACGCAGAAAAAATAATTAAAACATATTACTAAGAGATAACCGTAGTGATAAGCAAAACAAAAGAATGCTTCGCTTGCCCTCAAACCTAACTCACAGAAGACAGGCCTATCACCTCTCCAAGAAAATGGTAAACACACCAATTAGCTGGAGATCAGATTGAACGCTCTAGCTAGATTACGCAACGCATGACCATACATATTTATCTGCAAGCTTTTGCAATACCGCCACTCCACCAAACGCACAATGATTACGAGCAATTAAGGTGTGTTTTAGCCGGTTCGCATTGTTTATATCACCTTCACTCGACATCGCTAACATATAACGACCTTATCTGCAAGCTTAGTTTACTATGTGCGCTCTGCTATTTTATTATCTCAGCTGAGCTCACTAACAGGGAGATCAGCTCGAACTCTTCCGATATTTTTGGCCTCGGAAGCAGGCATCATGGAAAGATCGCTGGCGTGTTCCGGAACCTGACCCAACGGATTAGCATCTTCGCATTTCTTTACTCTTGTAAGGATTATATAGCGTGCCGAACGCGGTAAAGCTGTATAAAGAGGTAATCTGAATTCTGTAGTTAAAATTTTGCGTGTCAACCGTAGTGCTGGGGTTTGCAGCGACACTATGTTTATATATGCATGTCTGAGTCTTCTCTCCAGCAAAGCCAACAAAAGATCTCGCAACACCTGCACACATCTTATGCACGGACGGGGCTCCGGTGCAGTTGTAACTGCGACACTGCATGCAATCTCAGCCGTTCAATTCGAAAATCAACGGAGAGGATTTAAAGCTACAGCACATATACTACAGTACTGCTACAGCAGTACTACATTGCTTTGATATGCGCAGTAACTTCTCACAACTTTCCTAGCCGTTGGATCTGCATCGGAGGGTCGCTACGGCAACTGCTTAAGTATTTACACCATGGCGGTTCAACCTTCCGGAGCAGCGTGAGGCTGCTCTGCGCGCTGGAGTGATCCCTGTCCTGGGGTCCAATTTCCGCATCCGTCCGTGGTACTTCGAGACGCCCGTCCCTGCGGCTGGTTGTTCCACGTGAAGATCTTCATCGAAAACCTGCCTCTGCATGCGTGCTCTGCGGATGGCATCAAGCAAGCTTTGGGAGATGTGGTCCTCTTCGATCACATGGATGATGATTCGTACACTCAGTCCAGCACTGAGATGTGTGGGTTCTTCGGCTGGATGAGGAACCCCGACTTGCTTCTGAAGGTCAAGCTCTGTACTTTCTTCTCCGGCAGTGACGGCCGCTCCCTCCCCCCTGCAGCAACGGCGCCGGAGAACGTCATTGGCGCTGCTCCGCCGGAGGGCAACATGATCGAGCTCCTCATTCACTTGGATCACTTCTACGACTGGACCCCGCGGTCCCCTTGCACCTCGAGCTCTGGCGCTAGCGGCTTGCCTTCTCCGGTGTCCTCCTGTTCCAGTGAACCGCTGGCACCGGTGTACCAGCCGTTCACCTGGTTCCCTGGTGTTGTCGATGGCCTGCAGCCACCTGTGCGGGGTAGGCCTATGCAGTCAGACCCGTGCAACCAGCCTAGGCCGAGTCATCACCACGACAGGTCGCCGGATGACGGCAGTCGTCGTCACCCTCCGCCGCGTAATCTCGACTTTCCTCCTCACCACGGCCACCGTTCGTCGACAGTACTTCCATCCACGGGAGGCCAAGGCTCTGGGCATCCTGAAGTTCGTGGACGGCAACGTCCCCAGCTTGGAGCAGACCAGGAACGTGGACGCCGCGGGCACCGCTCCCCGGCGTCACCGCGCCGACGTGACCCTCCTCGCCGGGACGATGCTGACTGGGAGCGCCGTCGTTCTCGCTCCCCGGCACGGTTCCGGCCTGCTGGCGTGAACCCCGAGGCTGAGCGGGCCCCAACAGCTCTTAGGAACAAGACAAACGCTGCTGCCGGACCACCTGCTCTCGCTGCGCTGAAGAAGCAGCAGCCGCAAGGGGAATCTTTCCGATCCCCTGTTACTCCCACTTCGAGAAGACGACCTGCAGCTCTGCAGCCTCCCCTCTTGGAACGGTCAAGACCCGATGCTATTTGAGGTATCCTGCTCTGCTCAAGTTGCTGAACTTCCAGCTCAGCTGTCGAACAGCGCCTCTGGTTCGTGGCGCGCACCTGATCCCTCTGTTGTTCAAACTGCACTGGGCCCATTTGAAGTGGAGGCGACTTTCGGAGCTGGGTCGTCGTCTGGGGCACTTATTGAGAGCCCAACTTCTGTGGCTTTCCCGACCGTGGATGCTTCTTCTCTCCCAGCCGCTCCGAAGGCTACTGGACCTCCACTGATTCAAGTTGCTGCGGGCCGCGAGTTTTTGAATCAAATCCTCTCGCCCAAGGAGAACTCGCTCCTGCCCGTGCCGCCGCGGCGCCGCGCCCCGACTCGCGCTAGGTCTGCGCTTGTTCCGCCTTCATGCAGAAGCGAGCGCCAGGCCATGCGCAGTTCTGTGGTTCCAGTGGCGCAGCGGGCCACCCACCGCCTCATCCGTGAGCTCGACCTGGTCGGTGCGAACGAGCCGATCGGTGATGCAGCGCTCGACAGATATTACGCGCTATACAGATCGACCCTGCCAAAGTCGGCCATTGAGGCAATTTGGTCTGTGACGAAGCTTGCTAGCCATGAAGTTCAGGCTGCTGTGGCGGCGATTGCTGCTGATGAGCTCGCCGTTACGGTCGAGGAGGCCTGAGGACGCGCGACGCCGTGTTCCTAGTCGTCTTGCCTTTTTTCCAATGTTAGTGCGGCAATTATTTGTGTGCGGGTTGTGTCTGGTGGTGTGCCCTAGCAGTGGAGATCGTTCTTGGGGCTTTTGGCGAGGATCTCATTCTGCTGATGTGTGTGTGAGGCACTATAGACCTCTGGTTCTTGGGTTGTGCATGTTGCTTTGGCCAGGATTAGCGTCTGGCGTGTTGCTTGTCGGTCAATGGCTCCTGTACTTGTCGGTCAATGGCTCCATCATTTCTGTCTGTAATGTCCGAGTTATGTTCTTATTTCTCACCACAGCTGTGTCTGCTAGCAAAGCCATTGATCTGTTTCAGAGCTCGAATGTTTGGAATTGTTCCCAGAAGGCCACAATGGACCTCTTCTTGTTGGTCTGCGTGTTCACCAATGGATGGCAGACCAACAGTTCTTAACTGGAATGTAAGGGGTCTCAACCTGCCGGCCCGACGTGAAGCTGGCCAACGCACCCTCATCGATGTGAAGCCAACAATCGTTTGTCTGCAGGAGACCAAAGTCCAAAGCATCAGCATGCCCTGGCAGCGGACTTCCTGGGTGGTTTCCTTGCTGACTTCTCCTTTTTGCCGGCGGATGGTACTAGAGGTGGAATTCTAATTGCGTGGGATCCGGCAGCGGTCATTGCTGAGGGCCCCTCTTTCACTGATCACTCGATCACGATGAAGATCAAGTCGAGAATGTCAGCTTCTTCGTTTCTTCTCGCTGCAGTTTATGGACCATCAGCTGATAGTGCCAAACCGGATTTCTTGATTGAGCTAGCTTCGCTGAAACCAGCAACATCTACTCCTTGGCTGTGCATAGGTGATTTCAACCTTATTTACCAGGCATCGGACAAGAACAACCTGAATTTAAACCGCAGACTCATGGGCGGCTTTCGACACGCGCTGAACAGTTGTGAACTCTTTGAATTTGCTCTTCAGAATCGCAAGTATACTTGGAGCAATGAACGGGAGAATCCAACACTGGTTAGGCTTGACCGTGCTTTTTGCAACAAGGATTGGGACCTCCTCTACACTGGTTACAGTCTTCATGCCCTGTCTTCTTCCACGTCGGATTATTGCCCGCTGTTTCTGTGCCCGCAACAGCGCCCGATACAGCCGGCTGTTTTCAAGTTCGAGTCTTTTTGGATCAGGATTCCGGGCTTTTTGGATGTAGTGCAGGCGGCATGGCAGGAGGACGTGCTGGGCGTCTCACCGCTTAACGTGCTGCAATGCAAACTGCAGCGGACAGCAAAGGCTCTGCAAGCTTGGAGTAAGAACCTCTTCAGTGACGCACGTCTGATCATGCACATCGCAAATGAAGTGGTTCTCCGTTTGGATATTGCCCAAGAAGACAGGCAGTTATCGGCAGAAGAACAGGCTCTTAGGACAGACCTGAAAGCCAGATTACTTGGGCTCGCTGCCATCGAGAGATCCAGAAGAAGATAGTGCTCCCGATTGACTTGGCTCAAGGAGGGGGACGCAAGTACAAAAAATTTTCATCTCAAAGCAAACGGTCGTCGACGCAAGAATTATATCCCCTACTTGAGGGCAGAAGATTCTTCTCTGATCTGGTCGCATTCTGATAAAGAGAAGCTGGTTGAGCAATACTTCCAGTCGGTCCTGGGCACGAGGCATGTTGGTTGTAAGCCGAGCACTATAGTTAGTTAGCATGTTTCCATTTTCAGTTATGCATGCGCATGAGCACCGATCTGTGGCTGCCGTGCGAATAGGAAGGGGTGGCGAGAATAGCTCGCGCACAACTCAAGGATGACCGGGGTTTCAGCGGCATCGTGGGCACGGGGATGGACGTGTTCGCTGCGCGATGTGCGGCTGACCACGTCGTGGTCTCCCTCTATATCTTGCATAATAAACGGAAAAGCTGTACTCTCTTTGAGCAGCACAAAAATCATCGCGTTCGTCGAGTTCTAGTTTCTGGCCGTTGCGCCATTGTCGTGTTCCAGTACATTCGCGTGCGTTCCAGTTCGCCGGCATTCATCTGCCTCTCACCGGCGTTGAAGTAGCGCTGTTCGGGGTCTGACAAGTGGCATCAGAGCCGCGTCGACAAGGGACCTGTCCTCCGTACGATGGCAGGCTACGCTGATCGTGGACGCTCTCCGTCCAAGAGGCCCACTGGCTTGACGCCGCCACCGGAGCCGAAGACCACGTTCGACAAGGGCGGCGGCTCCGGCAAGGATGACGCGAAGAAGCCTCGTACGCCGTCACCGAGCGGTTCCCCGCCACCAAGCCGTTCACCGTCACGTCGCCCAAGAGGCCGTGGTCGCGGCAGGCGCCCGGAATCGCGTCGGCGCCACGAGGTCGTCGTCGAGCGCGTGATCCGCGAGTCCGGCGGCGGGAATTGGCCCCAACTGACGCGTACAAACTACGACTCATGGTCCGCCATGATGAAGCTCAAGCTAGAGGCCCGTTGCCTCTGGGACATCGTCGAGAACGGCGCGGACGAGTGGCACGACGACCGCACGGCATTGGAGGCGATCTGCTCGGGTGTGCCGCCGGAGATGCACACCACGCTGGCGAACAAACCGTCGGCAAAGGAGGCGTGGGAGGCCATCCGCACCATGCGCATCGGCGATGAGCGCGTGCGGAAATCAACGGCGCAGTCCCTGCGACTCAAATTCGAGCAAATCAGCTTCCGCGAAGGTGAGTCCGTGGAGGATTTCGCCCTCCGCCTCACCAGCCTCGTCCAACGCCTTGCCAGCCTCGACGACCCGGAGCTGGAGCCGAAGGTGGTGGCCAAGTATCTGCGGGTGGCGCGCTCGCGGTACAAGCAGGCCGTCATCTCCATCGAGACCCTCCTCGACTTCAGCAAGCTCACCATCGAGGAGGTCACTGGTCGGTTGAAGGCGGCGAGCGACGACGAGCCTCCTCCATCGACAACAAACGCCGCCGGCAAGCTGCTCCTCACCCAGGAGCAGTGGCTGGAGCGGTACAAGGCGGGGGACGGCGGCGGCCGTAGCAGTTCGAGCACCGGCGGGTGCGGGAAGAAGAACAGTGCTCGCGGCCGAGGCCATGGCTCTGGCGGAGGAGGAGAGAAACGGGCCGACTCCGGTGCGGCCCAGTCCAACGGCGATGAAGACCGGTGCAAGTACTGTGGCAAGAGAGGCCATTGGGCCAAGGAGTGCCGCAAGAAGAAAAGGGACGAGGCAGCCCAGGCCCATGTAGCCCAAGACGACGAGCCGACCCTCATGTACGCGGTGAGTGATGCCCAGGATTCTGATTTAGAAATTTTTTCCCCATTCACTGCTCCGCCAGCGCCCGCTCCGGCGATTCTCCGCGGCGGCGAGCTGTTCATCGCCGAGAACAAGGTATTTGCGGCATTCGATGCGCCTGGAGACCGGGACCTGAAGCGATGGGTCCTGGATACCGGAGCGTCGAACCACATGACCGGCGCGCGTGCGGCGTTCAGCTACATCGACGGCGGC
>BCLG01005860.1:0-22336 GCA_001602295.1 Zoysia matrella | reverse complement strand
TTGTCTACCTTCTGGTGGGCGTCACCATCTTTTACTTTGTCATGGATCAGATATCTGGAGAGAGAACCAACAGAGTGCTTGATGCCTTTTACTTCACTGTAGTCACAATGACCTCGGTTGGATACGGGGATCTCTCCCCTAACAGTGACACGACGAAACTGCTTGCTTGTGCTTTCGTCTTCCTCGGCATGGCAATTATCGCTCTGTTCATTAGCAGGGCTGCAGATTACCTTGTTGAGAAGCAGGAGATGTTGTTCTTCAAAGCACTGCACATGAACATGAAAGGTGTTGATGCGAAAATGCTCAGAGACATGGAGGCAAACAGGATAAAGTATAAATTCTACACATCGGCTCTGCTTCTTCTGGTGATTATTGTTTCTGGGACTGTATTTCTGTGGAAGGTTGAGAAGCTAAGCTTTGTAGATGCCTTCTATAGCGTATGTGCGACAATCACCACCCTGGGATATGTGCATCAAAGCTTCTCATCTAAAATAGGGCGTGTTTTTGCCATATTTTGGATAATCACAAGCACCGTGATCATGGCTCAGTTCATCCTGTACCTTGCCGAGGTCTATACTGAACGGCGACAAAAGTTGCTGACCAAATGGGTGCTCAAACGAAGGATAACAACTATGGATCTTGAGGCAGCTGATCTGGATGGCGATCGAGAAGTTGGGTAAGAATAAAACTCATAATTAGATATCTTTTCTTCCATCAGACCTGTAATGACTTAACTGGTTATATCACCGGAGTTTGAACCTTGATTTGTGTGCAGGGCTGCTGAATTTGTACTTTACAAGCTCAAGGAGCTAGGGAAAATCAACCAAGAGGAGATATCTTCTTTTCTTGAGGAGTTTGACAAGCTTGATGTTGACCAGGATGGGACGCTCTCGGCTGCAGATCTTACGCTGGCACCGCTTGCTCGGTGACAGATATTTGCTGTATATTTTGTTTTGCGATTTGAACGGTTTTAGTTCACACTGTTAACATTTCTATTGCTGAAAAGGTGTGTCCCACTTTCCCTCAAAATCAATTTACTAAAACAAAGCATGAACACTTGGCAAGATATTTCTCTGAGTTCGCACACGTGCATATGCTTATATATAAACTTTTTGTGGTAATCTGAAGACTATTATCGAGCTGTGAAGCTCATATGGATTGGCGGAGACTTTTAGGCTCGCTACTAACTTATACTAGCTCTGCTGGCAAGCAACAATCTGACGCCCCATATGCCTAAACAGGATCTGGAATTCAGGAATGCACGCAGAGTAAAGTCCAGCTTCAAATCGAATAGTGAGAAGTGACCCAGGAAGAACTCTTAGAAAATAATGGGTTGACATTACCCCATCAATAATCCATAAAATCCGGTTAAATGGTGACCCACCGTTTTTTTTTCAGTTTAAACGGTTGTTTAAACCGGTTTAATAAGCTCAAAACAAAATTAAACGGTTTAAACAGCCTAAACGGTCACTCTCCGTTTACAGTTTAAACGGGTTTAAACGTCCGTTTAAAACCGTTTAGGAAAACAAGGTCAATAATACAACTATGGAATTTAAGCACTTCTATGCAAATAATTATTGCTGAATTCTTGTACTGTTTAACTCCAGTCATTTAAAATCTCGGTTAACAGTTACTATATGTTTCTTACTGTAAATTATTAGACATGTTATTAAACTACAGGCAAGCAACTCTAGATGAAAAAAGACACTATGTTTAGCTATAGCTCCGGACCAGTACAGCTATGTTCGATCATAATCATATAGGAGTAGAAGCCTACCTTGTTTGATCTTCTGGGGGACGGAACATTGAGACAAAACCTTAAATTTGACACCCTTGTACAACATAGCATCTCACTCCGAACTGCCAATGACAAAATGCATGTGAAAATTCCAGAAAGAAAAAAATCTTACGGAGCAAAGAAAAATGTAACTAAAAACGTGCTAGCCAGATGATCTATTTAATCTCTTCCAAATACTAACTCCTTTCTTGAATATATGGGGGCTGTTTGGATGCTATCCAATGTTTACCTTACCAAACTTTAGAGTTACCAATGTAAAAGCACCACCAAAACGTGGGTAACAATGTGTTTGAATAGAAAACTTACCAAATTTTACCAACATTATTACAATAACAGGTGGATCCACATGATATATTATATTTTTATGGTCAAAATATAGTGAATTAAGATCTTGATTTGTAGATATAATTATAAGGAATACAATGGTTAAAACAGATTCTGATTTGGATATAAAGTTTAACTTGTATGTTTGTTTTAAACTTGTAAAGTCTGAAATCAAAAGGCTGCTCCAACCAACCAACCAACCATTAACACGTCACTTGTGCCTGCATTAGATAGCTTGCCAAAATTTGGTCAAGCTTTTGCTCGCCGGCAAAAGAGCCAACGCCATGCACTAGCATTACCAAATTTTCATTGGCAAGCCAAATATTAATAGCAATCCAAATGCATGCCAAATTTCATGGATGTTACCAAATTTTGGAAAGATTTCCATGGGCAATCAGCCAAACATACCCATGATATTTAGGACAGCTAATTTTGTTCAAATTGAACTATATTATTTGTTGCCATAAACCCAGGGAGCAACACCTCTTCTTCTATAGGTGAAAGCAGGCAGATGGATAGTTATTGAAACGAACTGATGTTGAGGGCACGAAATTCCACATTCTGTTTGTATAAGAAATAAGAATTGACCCTTGCACATATATTAAATGAAAGAAATATCTCAATTACAGTTGGAAGCGAGCATCCAATCATGCAGGTGAGTCCAGCTGGCAGTACCACACCGAGGCACCAAGTCAAGAATATCTGGATAGATATACTGCTTTCAGCAAGAGGACAGTTTGCGATGTACTTTTGTATCGTTTGTTTGTTCATGGTTCTGGTGATAAAAGACGATCTACCTGCAGTAGCAAGTTCAGTCAACGGGAGCTGCAGCTTTTAACCTTTCACTAGCACCTTATTCCATCTCCAGAGAGGACCAGACCCGGACACCGGAATCAGGTCGTTAACTTCGCAGTCGGCTGGCTCCCGCTTGGAGCGGGGGGGAGCTGGAAGTCCCTCTGCAAATAGAACGCGGCTGCCACTCGGAGCTTACATCGTGGGTTCCATCTTGAGCTGACAAAAGGCAACGCGGCAGGAGGCAGGGGATAAGAACCTCTGAGAGAGAGAGAGAGAGAGAGAGAGAGAGAGAGAGATCCCTTGCTCCGATCGCCCGAGCCGACTCTTCCGAGGTAAGGAATCCGTCTCCCCGATCTCACTCGTTTGCTTGTGTTGCCAGTTCTCCTTCATAGGAACTGCTGGTGCTGTGATCGCTTTAGGAGTGAAACTCTGGTTCACTTCCTGAATCGTTCATCGCCATGATTCCTTGTTCTGTTTGGACAACTCGATTCCGTATCAAGACTCCCATGGCCAGCTCAGGAACTTCCATGCTCCGATTTCACGGACTTTTATGCAATTTGACTCGGCGGTCGGGGCATAATGATCCGATCTGAACTGATGTGGATAGAGACGGCGTCGCCGAGAAATTCTGCGTAAACTGCCCTTTCCGTGCCTAAAGGGTCAAACCGCTGACCAGCCTTTGCTTTATGAATTTCCATCGCCCAGTCCATCTTGCCTCTCTTTGAATGGGCGTCAATTCAGGCTGCCGCGATTCAGATGAGCTATGAACTCGCGAAGATTACAATCTCGGTGCTTTGTGCGACTTTGTTTGTACATAGAATGCCCTGATCTTCATTTTTAGTACCTGACATTTTACATGTCTCCGATTGCCTTCATTCTAGGTTATCTGTCTCATTATACACGACAATGTGTTGCAGGTGTTGGACATTAGACTGCGGCAGAACCAGGCTAGGCTTATGGCTGACAACAGCATTCAACAAGCATTGTTAGAGGATCCTCCAAATGTGCTGAAAAATAAGCCATCAGAAGGAACCAAACGATTTCGACGATGCAGGTCGACACCCTCCTCAGATCCTGATAAAGGCCCCAGCTCCAGAGAAGATGGTTCATCACGCCAAGCCAAGCAGTTGTTCAAGGAGTTACGACCGAGCTTCAAGCTAGTAGGCCTTCTCCTCTTCGTCTACCTCCTCATGGGAGTCACCGTCTTTTACTTTGTCATGGATCAGATATCTGGAAAGAGAACCAACAGAGTGCTTGATGCCTTTTACTTCTGTATTGTCACAATGACCTCGGTTGGCTATGGGGATCTCTTCCCTAACAGTGACACAACTAAACTGCTTGCTTGCGCTTTTGTTGTTGTGGGCATGGCAATCATCGCTCTCTTTATCAACAGGGCTGCGGACTACCTTGTCGAGAAGCAGGAGATGTTGTTCTTCAAAGCACTGCACATGAACATGAAGGGTGCTGAGGCAAAAATGCTCAAAGCAATGGAGGCACACAAGATAAAGTACAAATTCTACACAGCTGCTCTGCTTCTTGTGGTTACTGTTGTTACTGGGACTGTATTTCTGTGGAAGGTTGAGAAGCTAAGCCTTGTCGATTCCTTTTATTGCGTCTGTGCCACAATCACCACCCTAGGATATGGGGATAAAAGCTTCTCAACCAAAATTGGGCGTGTCTTCGCCATATTTTGGATAATCACGAGCACCATAATCATGGCTCAGGTCATCTTGTACCTCGCCGAGCTCTACACCGAGCGACGGCAAAAGATGTTGGCCAAATGGGTGCTCACACGGAGGATAACAACTATGGATCTCGAGACAGCTGATTTGGATGGCGATCGGCAAGTTGGGTAAGTACAAAACTCATAATCATTTTCAGTTGCCCTTTCTTCCATTAGACTTACCATGACTCTGAGGGTTTATCGCTGGGGCTGACTTCTGAACCTTTACTTCTGTACAGGGCTGCTGAATTTGTACTTTACAAGCTCAAAGAGCTGGGGAAAATCAGCCAAGAGGAGATATCTTCATTTCTTGAGGAGTTTGACAAACTTGATGTTGACCAGTCCGGGACACTCTCGGCTTACGACCTTACTCTGGCACAGCCTGCGCAATGACACATATTTGCTGTATATTTTGTTTTGCTGCTTGAATGGTTTTGTTTCACACTGTTATCATTTCTGTTGGTGTAAAGGTGCATCCCACTTTCCCTTTAAAGCAACTTACTGAAACTGAGCTTGAACACGTGTTTATAAGAAGCAAATATTTGCAGGAAATTTCTGAGCTTGCACACCTGCATTTGAATGTATGAAGTTTTGAGCTGATGAAAACATTATTGTGTAGCTGTGATACCTGGACTTAAGGAGACCTTTTGCCTTGCTCTGAAACTACAGCCAATGAACAAATATGATGTGGCAGATGCCTAGATAGGATCTGGAAGTCCAGAATGCACGGAAAATTATGTCCAGCTCACATGAAATAGTGACCAGGAAAAACCCTTGCAAAATCCAGGGTAACAGATCATGAAGCAATTCAGTTCTGATAGGCGATTGCCATCACTGCATTAACACAACAAGGCTAACTTTACTGATTGAATTTAAGCACTTCTGTTAGATGTGGTTGAATTCTGGGGGGGCCTTAACTTCCATGCTTATGATCCAGGTTACAGGCTTGCAACAAGTTCTGGACCAGTGCAGCTATGTTCTACCTTATAAATGCCTTCCTTCTTTGATCTTCTGAGGGATGTATTCTTCTGATAAAAAGGAAATGGAGCATGCAGACAATGCCTCAATCTCAAATTTGACACCCTTTTGCAACATGGCTTCTAACTCCAATCTGCCAATGATAGAATAATGTGAAAATTCTAGAAAGAAAATTCTTAGAGAGCCAAAAAAAAAAAGTAACTTGGAATAGTGCTAGCCAAATGATTCATTTAATCGCTTCCAAATAGTACCTCTGTTCTCAAATATATGATAGCATACTTCAGATTAAACTAGATTTGTTGTACTAAATGTCATATATTGAAGTACTTAAACCTCTTGTGCCTTTTACTGGTGAAAGAACTGATGTTGAAAGCACTTAAGTACACTGGTTGTATCATAACAATTGGCAAATGTATGGATATCATGTTTTACTGACTTCACTAGTTCATTTTGCATGGAGTTAGCTAGTTGTGCCAACAATGTTGTCCTTTTATGAGTCTTTTGAGAAATAAGATCTGAATATTCTAGTTTAAATTAATACTAAAGTTCTAAAAATCTTGAGTTTGAATCAGAGTTCACATATTAGTTACGTTGGCAATGCCTGGAATACACCTAGTTCAACTATTGCTTCTTTACCTCCATTCTGGGGCTTCCCTGTTCAAATAACACCTAGCGAGAATACCTTCAGCTTTCCTCCTATCTGCGAATCAGAAATCAGGGCTCAACAGGTTGGCATTTGAAATATTATAGCCACAAAGGAGCATTCTCTCATCAAAATTGAAGCTAATCTGGAAGGTGGCAACTATATCACTCCAATTTATCACCTTCAGGTGACAGCTGAAGTCGGCAGCAGTCTGGAAGGCAGTACTTATCCAAGTCAGATGTGAAGACCCCAAGCCACCGTATATTAGGCACACGCAATAAATTTGCATCATATGCCAATTTCTGAAATAGAGTGAGAATCCCAGGTAGCAAAAATGGGTCAGTTACAAAATTAAAGCAATCATATCTTGGGGTTTCAAGAAGGAAAAATAGAAAAACAAAGGTCATTTCTGGCATCAGCCAGGACAAATTTCGTCAGGCAAATGTAGTTATCGGCAATTGAAGGTAAATAATTGAATAAAGTGCAGTCTGAACATATCCATGAAGTTGTTTCTGTAAAGTTTGCAGATCTGTTAACAACGTCAAGTTCATATAATAGAAATAGATAAGTAGAAAGAGCATTAGTAAATCATGCTTACCAATGAACCGAATTTATAGGTGGCCATAATGTCAAAACCATAAGGATCTGAGTCCACTAAGCAATACGCGGGCAAATAAAGCTGTTCAACAAGGTAACGCAAGAATCTGCGATGGTAAAAACATGTTAAAGTGCAATAGCATTTCAGTAACATAACTTCTAGAATGAAGAGCATGCCTTCTTGTTGGGATATCTGGGTAGCCTCTCCCCTGCGTAGATAATGTAGCATTATGAAACGAGATTAAGAAAAATGAAATATAGGGAACAATTTCACTGAAATGCTGAATGAAGGTTGATACTTACTGTAACAACAATACAGCGGTTTTTCTCACAAAATTTGTCATTGGCCAAACGCTGGAACACTGCATACAGAACTGCCTTGTAGGAAGTGTAGCAAATTATAACATGCAATCATGAAACTATTTAAGCCTCATACCTGTTTCTTTCTCAATTACAAGTATGTATTGAGCAACACTAACCAAATCTGCAGATGAAAAGATAAACCAAGAGATCGGGAGAATAAATGGATGTTAACATATCAAGAAAGTACTTGGAATAATAAGCATATTCCACTATTTACTTGCTAAAGGTTTACACTAGATACAGACTACCTTTCTTCTCATACAGATTTTTCTTACGTCAGCATGTCTAAATATTACTTACTAACCAATGAAATACTATAAGATATTCTAGTCTTAAAAGGCTAAACATAGTTGTTAATTCAAAATAATTAGTAAAGATACTACTCCCTCCATTCGGAATAATTCATTCTAGGATTCAAATTTTGTCCAAAATAATTGTCATTATCTTAAGAGTGTTGCGCAGTATGGTTTAACATATCATGTAAGGAGTTAATGTTTTTAGTCCCTCTTGTTTCACATTTTGCATAGATTAAAAAGGGGTTGTATTCTTAAAATTGATGATAACCTTTGATAGCCTCAATGCTAACTGGGATGGAGAAAACCTGCATGTAAATGCAGTCAAAACAAATAAGAGATTTAATTGAAAAAAAAAGCACATGGAAATGCTTAGGAAAAGCGGAACATAAAAGCTTACAGTATTGACGTTTGCGATACAGTTTACTTTCTTTTCTCCGTCCATAAATCTTATCCAGCCCATCACCAGACTGGCATCATCAGGCATGCGTAGAGTGCACAAAAAAGGAATGAATATAACACTGTAAACTGAGCAAGGCAACAGAAAAAAATAATAAAAATGATCACGAAAATATTAGACATGCCACTTGTCAGATGCCTCTGCTAGACTGGGATATTTTGTATTCAGGATTTCAGATGAATCAAAAGACATTTCATATTCAGAATTTCAGATGAATCAAAAGACAACTCTCCATGAGCCCAAACATGAGACTCTCGAAACACATCAACTTGCTGACTGGTACATGACAACTCTGTGAATGAACCTGGTTATCATGCCTTCGCACTTTTTTCTCATTATATATAGTAACCTAGGCAAATCATCGTGGTGGAGCAATACTTTACTTGCTATCTGATCCATGGATGCATAGCACAAGTAAATGCATACAATACATTCAGACAATAATGAAAGAATATAACTAGTTCATTAACAAAATCCAGATAATCTTTTTGTTGGGGGTAAGAACTATGGGAGAGCGGAGGTGGTGACGGAAGCTAGTAGAACTGAAACTTTGGCAGCACAAACTTAACTCTTACATTGCACATAGGGTGCTATTTATAGTACAAGATGGCTGGTGTGAACCGCCATTGTTCTTTGCTGCTAGTCAGCAAGGGAGTTTGTTTTTACTTCTTCTATTACAACTATACTACAGCTGTCTACTAAGGAAGAGCAATCTAATTTTACTTCTACTGTTACAGCTTGTTACTGCTGTCAAAACAGCTAGTTTACAGCTACTATTACTTGTTGTATAAGCAAAATAACCTAGCTAAGTCACTGCTGACTAGTATATGTGGGCCAGCAGCAAATTACACAAGGATTACATCACAATTCTCCCCCTAATCCTTGTGTTCTTCATTAACTTGACCATTCCAATTCTAGCTCTCAATTCTTGGAATTTGACTCGCCCTAGTGCTTTTGTTAGAATGTCCGCGAGTTGGTCCTTGGTATTGACAAACTCAGTTGACATGTTCCTGTTCTCCACACACTCCCGAATGAAGTGGTAGCGCAGATCAATGTGCTTGCTTCTCTCGTGGAAGACAGGATTTTTACTGAGTGCCAAGGCAGACATGCTGTCCATCTTCAACTTCACGGTGTCAGCTTCCTTTCCTGTGAGGTCGCCCAATAACCGTGCCAACCAGATGGCTTGGCATGCCACCGTTGTTGCGGCAACGTGCTCTGCCTCGCAGGAAGACAGAGCAACGATCCGCTGCTTCATCGATTGCTAGCTAATCAAGCTAGCACCGAGGAAGAACAAGGCACTAGATGTGCTGTTGCGAGTGTCGATGTCGCCGGCATGGTCGCTATCGGTGTAGTCAACCAGTTTTAACTCTCCAGAGCCATGCGGGTAGTCGAGGCCATGGTCAATTGTGTCGACGATGTAGTGAAGCAGCCTCTTCGCCGCTCCCATGTGCTCCACTGTGGGGCGTTCCATGAAGCGGCTGAGGTAGCCCACCGCGAAGGTGATGTCAGGTCGCGTGTGGACGAGGTAGCGTAGGCTCTCGATTAGCCTTTGATATGTCATCGCATTGACCTCCGGTGCCGTGCTATTTCGGCTTAGCTTGAGTCGTGTCTCCAATGGTGTGGAGACTGAATTGCAGTTCTGCATCCCAGCACTCTCAAGGATTTGCTTGGTATAGGCCTTTTGGTTCAGTGCGATCCCATTAGCATGTTGGCGCACCTCAATTCCTAGGTAAAAAGAGAGGAGGCCAAGGTCGCTCATGAGGAATTGCGATTTCATTTCATCCTTGAAGCGATTAATCTCATTGGAGTCGGACCCAATTATGATCAGGTCATCGACATAGACATCGATGAGTAGACGTCCTTCGCCATGGCTGCGTCCATAGACAGCATGCTCATGAGGGCTTTGCCTAAAGCCAAGGCCCTGTAGTGTTACGTCAAGGCGAGCATTCCATGCGCGCGGAGCTTGACATAGGCCATAGAGTGCCTTCTTCAACCGTAGCACCTTCTGTTCTTGTCTAGTGCTGACGAATCCTGACGGCTGTGAGACTTACACCTCTTCTTCGAGCACGCCGTTTAGAAATGCCGATTTCACATCCATGTGATGGACTTGTCAGCCTTGGTGCGCGGCGAGAGCGAGCATTAGCCGCACTGATTCCAGACGTGCGACAGGAGCAAAGACTTCATCGAAGTCGATCCCATGCTGTTGAACATAGCCCTTGGCGACGAGGCGTGCCTTGTGCTTGATCACGGCACCGGCCTCATTCTTTTTGAGCTTGAACACCCAACGCAGACCAATTGGGCGATGGCCACGTTGTACGTCCACGAGCTCCCAAGTGTCCAATAGAGTCCATCCCCTCCCTCATGGCAGCTTGCCATGCTGCATCACGCTCAGCCTCTGCGAAAGAGCTCGGCTCTCCTTCGCAAGCAAGGAGGGAGCTAGTTTCGAGGTCACGTTGTGTCTCGTCGGGGATTGGCGCATCTCCAATGATGTTGTCGATAGTGTGATACCGCAGTGGCTCCTCGTCGTGGTACGCGTCACATGAACTCTGGAGATGCCGGTGCTGGAGCAGGACTTGGCATCGACTGCTGCAGTGGCGGCGAAGGTGCAGGTGCACTTGGTGTCGCTGGGGACTCTTGCGTGGGTGCTGGCGAGGATGAAGCAGGCGAATCAGCTTCTCCAGATCTTGAAATTATCATTTCGGAGAAGATGTGCTCCATGACAAAATCGCTGCTAGGCGCAGTCGAGTCACCAGTCTCCCAGTCCCAGCTCACCGCCTCATAGAAAATGGCATCACGTGTGATGTGCACCCGATTGTGCACCGGGTCGTAGGCGAGATAGCCCTTGACGCGCTCATCATAGCCAATGAAGACCATGGGGGCACTTCGGTCGTCAAGCTTCTTGAGATGTGAACGTGTGTCTTTGACGTAGACGACGTAACCAAAGGTCTGTAGATGCTACACAGCCGGCTTTTGACCATGCCAGGCCTTAAATGGTGTTTTGCCCTCCAGACTTTTGCTTCCTCTGCTTCAGCAATGCACGCGCCATCGCAACCACCGTCTGGTTCTGTCGCTCGACGACACCATTTTGCTGCGGGCTATAGGGCACAATGAACTGGCAGAGCACTCCATGGTTGTCGCAGTGGTGCGCGAATTCAGCTGAGGTGAACTCGCCGTCATTGTCGGTGCGGATCATCTTCAATTTTCGGCTTCTTTGCGCTTCAGCCGCCGCCTGGATCCGTTGGATTGATGACCCCGCATCACCCTTCCTAGACAACACCACCACCCACATGTAGCAAGTGTGGTCATCAACGAGGAGGAGGAAGTAGCGGCGTCCACCAGGAGTTGTAGGCGTGATCGGCCCACATACATCACCGTGGACCAGCTCAAGGGGTTGCTCGGCACGGTACTTCGTCTTCTTTGAGAATGGCATGCGCCTTTGCTTGGTAGTGATGCACAAGTCGCAGAGTTGTTCAACATGTTCCAACTTTGACATGCCACGCACCATGTCTTGTGTGGACAAGCGCCGCAATGCATCAAAGGAGATGTGGCCAAATCGGCCATGCCACCTTCAGGCGTCATCATCGCGGCGGGCAACAAGGCATATTGGGCGTTCAATGTCGAGGTGCAACACATATAGCCGGTTGGCACCTCGCTGGACCTTGGTGAGGAGGCGATCTTGTCGATCCCAAACACGAAGCATGCCATCATCGATGTGGATCTTGGCGCCGTTCTCATCAAGCTGCTCAAGGCTGATGATGCTATTGCGGAGTTGCGGGATGAAGTACACGCCGGTGAGGACTTTGTGGGAGCCATTCTTGTCGTTGAAGATGACAGAGCCACGACCCTTGATGCTAACCTTCGAACCATCGCCGAATTTGACGGAGCCGATGATTGAACGGTCGAGGTCGGAGAATATGTTCTCTTGGCCCATCATGTGATTTGTGGCTCCGGTGTCGAGATACCACCCCTTGATATGCGCAACATCATCTTCCGCGTCGCTGAGAAACGCTTGTGCGCGTGGCTCATCGAGGTGCACACCCGCCGGTGCCACCGAGAGCGCGCACACTTGCGCCATGAGCACTGTGAGCTCATCGTCATCCTCGTCCGCCTGCGAAAGGTGCGCCTACGCCTTCTTGGGCTTGCGGTAATCTTTAGCCCAACGCCCATACCGGCCGCAGTTTCTGCCCTTGTCCTTATCATCGGAGTTCTCGCCATCTTTAGAGTAGTTCATGCAACCCTGCTTCTTCCTCGGGCCTCGCGCACGCTGCTTAGTGTTCCCACCGAACTTCGAAGACTTGGGCCCATCATCGCGTTCCTGCCTTTGCTTCGATCGAGCAAGCCATTGCTCCTCGGTGAAGTAAAGCTTCCCACCGGAGAGGATTGGTTCCTCTGCCACGGTCAGAGCTACCGCTAATGCTTCTCTGTCATCAACCGCCTTCATCCTTCCTGCAACTTCCTCAATCGAGAGTTGCGATGTGTCGAGCAGCATCTCGATCGAGAGTGCAAGTTGCTAGTACTTGCTGGAGACGACGCCAAGCATCTTCTCTACGGCGCGCTGCTCGGTTACGGGCTCACCATGGATTGACTGTGAGCTCATCAACCCAGTGAGGCGAAGCGTGAAGTCATCAACCTGCTCGCCTTCACGAAAAGTGAGGAGTTCCCACTCTCGCCGAAGTCGTTGTACTGTCGACTTGCGGGCGCGATCGGAGCTGATGTGCATGGAGCGGATGGCCTCCCATGCGTCCTTTGCCGTCTCCTTCACTGCCATCATGCGGATCATCGCCGAGGGCACGGCCGATAGGATGGCGCCAACGGCTGCACGATCATCTTGACGACTCGCATCGCCGTGCTCGACCGCATCCCAGAGGCCACGCGCCTCTAGCTTCACCTTCATGAGGAGGCTCCAATCCTCATGGTTGTTGCGCGTCAGTTGCGGATATGGTGTGCCACCGACTTCCTTGACCACGCACCAAACCACCACTTCCGTGGTGTCTCTACGCCTACCACGGCGCGTCATGGAAGGAGAACGGCGACGATACACATGCCCGCCCGTCTAGAGTATCCTCTCTTGCCGGAGCTGATGCTATGGATCACAACACAGGCTCCGATACTAAATGTTGGGGGTAAGAACTATGGGAGAGCGGAGATGGTGAAGGAAGCTAGTAGAACTGAAACTTTGGCGGCAGCACAAGCTTAGCTCTTACATTGCACATAGGGTGCTATTTATAGTACAAGATGGCTGGTGTGAACCGCCATTGTTCTTTGCTGCTAGTCAGCAAGAGAGTTCTGTTTTTACTTCTTCTATTACAACTATACTACAGCTGTCTACTAAGGAAGAGCAATCTAATTTTACTTCCACTGTTACAGCTTGTTACTGCTGTCAAAACAGCTAGTTTACAGCTACTATTACTTGTTGTATAAGCAAAATAACCTAGCTAAGTCACTGCTGACTAGTATATGTGGGCCAGCAGCAAATTACACAAGGATTACATCACACGTTTTACATAAAGGAGAAAATTGCTTGTGAAGATTAATAGATAAAAAGGTGGTTTGCTTGAGTTATCAAATCAAAGCATCATAACATCATAGAATATATATAAAAGAGATTACTATATCTTTGGAGTTCACAAAATTACGAGAGATCGTACCCTTTTACCACTGGAACCTGCGGACAGACAAGGGGGGATAGGCTGAAGTCAGATATGAAGGAAAAAGAGTGAAAAGCTTTTCATAAAGACATTATGCATTATTTCAGTCATGGCGCAACACTGTAACAGAAGAGTGAACTTAAATTTATGCACAGGCACCTTATAGAAGCATAATAACTAAAGTTTCAGGTAAGATAGCAGGCTAATGATGCCTACCACATTCAGATTGTGCCGGCTGCACCTGAATTGTATGCAGATATCGTTAATGGCACGATCAACAACGGCTTGTTCTGCAGAAACCAAAGTTACATATATCTAAGTATTAACAGTACTCCACATAGTGACAGATACTGTCAGTATGATCGACCAAGGTAGTTAATGAGCGCAGACCTACAAAAAAGGAGGGGTACATGTAGAAAATGTCCCTCTTGGAGCAGTGCTTGTTCTGCTGCAGGAGCTGCTGTACCACGAGTAGAACCCTCAGGAGCACACCTGCACATCAACAATATAGCACACTAAGAGAAAGCATCAATAGATTCCTCCTGCTTGGACAAGCGGATGCGTACTGAGACGTGACGTGTGGAAGTCCTTCTGGAGCAGGGGGATAACGTCTGTTCCCACTGGGGCGTCGTAGCTGCAGGCGCTGCAATCACACAGTCCCCCGCGCACAGGGGTGAGGATCTAACGCAGTTGGTTGAAATTGGCGAAGGTTTGTGACGGTGAATAAGGAGAAGGTGTGGGGAGGGGGGGGGGAGGCATACCATGGGGACGGAGTCGCAGCTTCGTCGACGGCAGTGGCGACGGAGCAGCAGTAATTCTGGTAGCGGTAAAGCGCGATAGACGGAGAGCGCCCCGAGGCCACCTCCTCGACGACCCACCTCACGAGCCCTACGCCGTCGCCGCCGACAAGTGTTATCCATCACGGAGAGACAGGGTTTGGACAAGCGAGCGATCGAGGAAAGGGGGGAATCAAACGGAACCTCTGATTTTACGGAGAAGGAGCGCCGCCTCGTCCTCTTGCCGCCGCAGCCGCTTCTCGTCGCTGTCAAGCGCCTCCGCTCGCCTTCGCTTCTCCCTCCCCGCCATGGCACGCGTCGATCGCGTTGCGCGCCGGCGTCGCTGCTCTCCTCCGCGGCCTTGGCGCCAGCAACGGCTAGGCGGAGCGAGGCGACGAAGCTTGGGCTGGGCGACCAATGACTAGTGAGTGGGCTTGGAGTATCTTCAGAGATCGGGGCCTAATAAAGCCCTTTTTCCATGAAAGAAAATATAATGTGGGCTTGGGCTGATGGGCTTGTGGAAGCGGCCTTGTTTTGAAATTCTGTACTGTACACTAAGGAGAATAACCATGTTTGATGTTTCCTAGTGTACGCCTCTCGCTATTCTTACGCGGGCAATTGCAAAACGAATCATGTTTGTAACTCTAATTATGAAAGCAGTCTTTTCAGACTTTACAAAATTGTCCATCTTTTTATGAATCTGGATTAACTAGTTGGAACAGTTCTATTCCGTTTGAAAGTTTTAACTGTGCTAAACGGCTTAACATGCACGGTTGGACCATACATCGACCCTTGAACCTTGATTGCTTCTACGGAGGGTAGTATTACGAGCACATATACTTTCAAGGACAAAAACCATGGAGCAACAGTAATGAAGAAACAACGATTAGGTACTTCCAGCCTTTCAGAACTTTTTCTTTACGTTGAACGAATCCTCCTTTCTCGGTATGGAGAAAAAAGATACAGGGACCTCTTTATCTATAGTTCTCTTTAGATCAGAGATGTTTCTAGTATACCCACCTAGCCTGCTTGCCAGGAGTAAAGATGAAAAGAACATATTCAGTTTTTCAGATGCGCGGGCGCCGTCAGTCCCCTCCCATCCACCTTGATTCGTCGATTCCTCAGATCAGGAAGATGTGCTTGGATCGGTTCCCGGACAAGGTAGAAAACATACGGTGCTGCTGTCACAGCCCGCGGTACTGGTTCGGCGCGTAGGCCTCCATCCGAAAGTCTGATGCGACGGCTGGTTCTACTGTCCAAGCTCCTCCTCCATGCGTCGGCACAGCGCCGACGGTGTGGCGCGGCACTCCGGCACAGCAGAATTGGCTTATTCTCATTCAGTGCTGGAGTATCATTTTACATCATGCACAGGGGAGTATGGTAATCGCCATGCCGTCATTTGTCTTTCCCCCTTCTTTAACAACCAACAGTCTATGGACCAGACAGTATATTCAAAGGAGAATAATCACAAGGAAAGCGGCACCCAAACCCAAAGGAGAATAATAAAATGGTGAAGGGAATTAGGAGCTGACCATGGATGGATAGGCCCGGATCAGGGGCGCTGCAACTTGCGTTTGCTCTCACACGGAGCCGGAAGGAAGATGGCTAGCTGCCGGAGGACGCAGTGCTCCGCACGTAAGCGCCACGCGCGCGCGCACCAGGCCGGCCAGCTGATAGGACACTTGAACAACCAAGGGTTGCTAGTAAGAGAAATGTCGTTGCTGAGACGTCCGAATAACCTTGCACTGTTTTCGGCAGGGGCAACAGTGGTTTGTGTCATCCAAAGCCGCGGCAGGTCGATCGTGGCGAGGTCAGGTCGACGATTACGGTAGCGCTGTTTGGTGGGTTTCGTGCGGTGCAGTGACTTTGACTGAATAATGATTTTCGAATCAAATTTGGTCGACGGATTTATGTGTACTTACTTAATCCCGAGAGTTGTGTTTGGTAGGATAATGTTCGGTCAGAGCATGTATGATGTAAACAGGTACTAGGAGTACTGCATGTTAGAGGGTTCAGTGGCCTGTCACTGAGGCAGTGAGTCAACAAGGCGCGTTCATGGGGCGAGGTTACCGATCCGGCCCTGCTTCAGTCTCCGAGGATGCAGAGGTGATCACGTTGCGGCGGCAAACGGCCCGTACGGCAGTACCGAGTCTTGGCGAGCTACACGTGTAATGTAAACACAAGCGCGAGGCACGCAAAACACAGGGAGCAGAGCAGGGCGGCTCAGATGAGGCGAGGTCCCAGTGCCTCACCCAAACCAAGGCCCACGGCCGCGGGAACAAAAGCTCGTCGCGGCAGGGGTGCCGGTGGCCCGTCGAAATCAGGCCCCGTCTGCATAAAGGAAATTCAAAGCAATTTCAAAGGAATCCATGTTTCCTATTTGATGTTTGGAATGGAGGAATGATGAATTCCTTTTCTAAGAAATGGTGAGAGACTGAGAGCTCCTTCACAAAACAAAGGAAAGAAATAATAAGGTTGGAGCTAAAGAAAATTTTCCTTTCCTTGTTCACCGTGGAGACTACAATGGTTAGCATGCAAGCATTTTAATGTACGAAGGACATTATATTTATTAACTAAAAGTAATTGAGGAAGAAATGATCAATTAAAAGTGTTAAGAGATTAATAAAATGCTTGTATTATTATTATCTACAATAAATTGCAGTTCCTATATAATTTGGTTTTGACATATATTTATCATTTCTATTTTTGATTCCTGTGTTACAAATTTTTTCATTCCAAACACCATAAGATTTGCATTTCTGTGTTTTTCATTTTTCTCATTTCTTTGTTTTCTTCATTCCTATATTTTTTTATATATTCTTATATTTTTCTTTCTTTGGTTCCACACGGAGCGTCAGACCTGGACGAGGGAGGGGAAAGCGGGACACCGCGCGTTTCCTCGCGTCCACCACTAGGCTCACCGCTCACCCGTCCCCTGTTCCCTCCCTGGCATTCCTGTGAGCGAGCGCTGAGTGACCCACCACAAACGAGGCGAAGGTTCAGCGACCCCCACGACGCCGCCACTACGGGTGGCAATGGCAAGGGAATGGCCGCCGGGCCCGGAGCCTTGTGCGTTGTGCCCCAACCGAATCGTATCTGGATTCTGGAGGACCACCCCGTCACAAGTTTCCAGTGCCTTTCCCATCCTTCTTCCGTTCCCTTGCCGGGATGCTGCGCCTCCGTGAAGCAGCTCTCTCTCCCGTAGAGAAGAGAATGTAAAGACCTGTAGTGATTACTACAGTAAAAAAATCGCTGGACTGCACAGTTTTTTTCTGCAGCAACACTGTAGAATTTACTAATTACTCTTTTACTGTAGCGAAAATAATGTTCTGCTACTGTTCATGTGTAACTGTAGCACTGACTTTTGATCGTCCAGTTTTGACCGAAGAGTTCGGGTCACATCCAAGTTCTCGAGCTACAGTAACCTCTGCGTTTTACTCTCCACTGTCCACTGGAGAGGATGTGAATCCTCCGCCACGCCGCGAGCCATGCAGCGCGCTACTCCTACGTGATTATCGTGCGCGCAAGGCGCCAAGGCGCCGTCCGTCCGTCGCGTGTTCATCCAACCATCCACACCACAGTTCACGGCCATACCCATACGCATCCAGCTCTCCCTGTCGCGTCCGCTCGCCTTGGTTGTATCACTTGACATCTCAATCCTCATCACAGCTCAGTAGCTCACCTCACACACTCCTAACCCCCAGATTAGCACGTATCAGTCATGCTTTTCAGTGTCACATAATAAAAAGAAATTCCAAAACAGGCCACGTTACATCTCTTGCGGGTGACAAAATGGGAGCAAAGAAACAAAGTGAAACTGAAAAGGATGGTAAAAGGAAGCTTTTTCCTTGAGTGCAACATTAGGCAAACAAAAGCAGTTACGTGTTGTCGCAATGGTGGCAGACACTTCTGCCATGAACGAGATCTCTCCATCCTCTTTTGGACAAAACAAACAAGAGGCTCAACAAACAAAATCAACATTGGATTATTTTTTATTCATCCATCCACTTCCTCTAATTCTTGCAACAGCTAAGCAGGCCAAATTAATTAAGGAGCCGGACAAGGATATGTAGGAGTATGTATGTATGAATGTAGTATAGAGGTGCATATACGGTGTACATGATGCTATATATATACGAATTTGTACGGCGCCTAATTATACTGTAGGGCATACGCATTGATGGAGGAGACGGCGGAAGGGGAGTGCAAGGCGAGCTGATGAATCATGGATGATTGACCGACTGATCAGTGATCACATGATGGTGCACGCGTAGGAGGGGTCCTCCTCGCAGACGATCTTGTAGCCGGGGCCGCAGGGGTTGCAGGGGTACGGGTATGGTTGTGGGTACGGCTGCGGGATGTACTGCGGCGGAGGCGCGGGCGCGGGCTCGGGGGCCTTGCCGCAGGAGCAGCAGTGGCAGGTGCCGTGGCCGTGGTGGCAGCAGCACTCGGACGGCCACACCGGCCACGGGCACGGGTACGGCCACGGGTACGGGACCTCGACGACTTTGGGCGGCGGCGGGGGCTCCTTCTTCGGCGGCGGCTCCTTCTTCTTCGGTGGTTCCGGAGGCGGCTCCACCTTAGCCGGCGGCGGGGGCGGCAGCGCGACCTCCGGCTCCGGCGGCGGAGGCACGGGCTCCGCCTTCTTCGGCGGCTCCGGCTCCTTGGGCGGCGGCGGGGGCGGCGGCTCCACGATCTCGATCTCCTTGATGATCTTGCACGCCTTGCAGCACAGCTTGTCGGCGAGCTTGTCCGGGTCGAACGGCCCCGACACGATCACCTTGTTGTTCTTCTCGTCGTACACGATGTCGTCGATGCAGAATTCACCCTTCTCTGCGCATGCAACAACGAAAACGCGCCGACATGCGTCCCAAGAAGTCATCAGCGCAGAAGAACTAAGAAAAGAACTAAAGAATAGCTTTTGATCGGCAAGTTAGAATTCACAGCAGCAGAATTTCAGCAAGCGAACGAGCGAGCAAGACGGACCTTGGATCCTGGTGAGCACCTTCTGGATCTTAGTGTAGCAGCGGCAGCATTCCAGGTCCACCTTGACGATGATGGTCGGCATCTGCGTTGAACAGCACTCTAATCAGAGCGAAATTCCACCTAAATTCCTTATCTTTTCCACACACCCATGAGAAAGAAAGCAACACAGAGAAATACATCAATTTCATGCAACTAGAGCAGCGAGCGACAAAGTCACCTGCTGATTGCAACTGCTTTATTACGACTACCAGCACAAAACAGAAAATAAAGAAAATAACAAAGCAGAGGAGGAGGAGGAGGAAGCTACGGGCCCAATTTGAAGCGTGGAGCACACTCCACTCCAGAATAAATTAACCAAGCACAGGACGAACAGTCTCGCCAATCAACAACCCCGGCAAAGATCATAATCCAATCAACAACGCAATCCTGACGAACCAATTCTCCTTCTCCGTGAAGAAGAGCAGAGAACGAGGAGGACACGGGACGAAGCGGCTCACCTTGGCTCAGCTCAGCTGACAGCGCACCCGCAATGCGGGCGAGGGAGAAGGAAGTGCAGATGTTGGTGGAGGGAGGGCCTCCAGTTGGGGGAGGAAGAAGAGGTGGTGGAGTGGCGTGAACGCGCGGCTATATAGGCAGCAGTAGCACCATCTCGTTTGCCCCCCACGTTATCTGAGGGAAGAGGGAAGAAGCCGTGGCGAGGGGAAAAGCAGGCGGACTCGGGGAAGGTAAGGAAGAAGCCATGGAGAAGCAACTGGAAACCGAAAAGGCGGCAGCGGGATCAGCGAGCCGCCACTCGGCAGCAGCAACACCTGGCGGTAGGACTCGATCGACCGCACACGGACGTCGCCGTCACGGCTGTTATTAGGCCATCATCCTCTCCTCTCGAGGATGGTTACTGTCTGTGATTTGATTATCGACGCAGTAAAATTTACGTAATCAGATAGAGTATTCGTGCGCTTTTTTATTTAAATAGTCTATAAAAAAGACTCGAAAAATTAATCTGATTCGAATCATCGAAAGACGTAATACTCTATATCAGAGACGAGAGAGATAAAATCGTATAAACTCAATAATACGATTACAATGTAAAAGGGTTTTTGCTCGATCTAAAATTCTAACTCGCGTGGGTGAATGTGGTTTCGGTGAGATGGTTTAAATACAACTTGAATAACTTCACTTCACTTTTTCTCTTATTATCTTTTTTTTTCTTTTCTCTCTTATCTTGTTCGTCTAATGTTCTATTTCTCTTATTATCTTTTTTTTTCTTTTTTTTCTTTTCTTTTTCGTCTAATATTCTATGGTATTTTTTTTATAAGAGTCAAACTAAAGGCATCAATTTAATGTTTACAGAACCTGCTGGTCTCTGTCAAATAGGATTTGTTCGTCTAATGTTCTATGGCATGGCAGGACGTTCTGTCTTTTTATATATATATATATATACCAACAAAAAAGGAAATACTAGGATGGTGCAATGCCCAGGGCCATGGGTGACAAAAAAATTTATTTCGTGACCAAGGAAAAATGGGTGACATAATAAGCTACAAGTAGGACGCTTTGATATCATCATATCTGATCAGATTACATATTCCTTCCGGCAGTTGTGTCCTTGCGCGCGGCTCGCCCCGCTGCGACGAGGAGATGGGCAGCGGTTGCAACCGGAGTTAGCTAGGAGTAGGCTAGTAGCACGTTGTCTCTTGTTGTCGGCGAGCGGTGGCACACCGGGGAAAGTTGGTGATACGTTCGGGTCCACGGCAACGGGCAGCGTTCAATTCAATGAATGAGATCGGCTGCGGCCGCCATTGATGGGGAACAGGGACTCGTCACCCATGGAATTCCACACGGTCCGAGCAACTAACGAACACGTCAGCATGCACCGTACGACATTTAGCCCATATTCGTGACATGAATCATGGAGTCTGGACTCTGGAGAGGTGCATCGCCGGCTCAACTAGTGTGATCCATCTGCCGATTATCTCATCAAAGGGAAATCTGCTCTTTTTACCCCTTGTAGCACATGCCAAGCAACTTAGGAAGAGATCATCTGCCTTTCGGCCTTTTCGGATCGAACAAGCTACACTAGCGTTTCGTCTCCCTTGTCGTCCCCACTCGATCCAAAAGGCAACGCGACCGGCACCAGAAAAAAGGACGGTAGCCTCCACCGGCCGTGAGCTCCTGAACTCGCTTCTGGCGCGGGCACGCGCCGGCACCGCGTTACACGGGAAGGCAACACCCCGACGCCGATGGCCAATCCAGCGTGGTCCATGCACGGAGCCGGAAACGGATCCGCGCACATGTCCAGGGCGCCCTCCGGCAAAATAACCTTGGGGAAACCCGGCCGGCCGCCGCCCTCTCCTCGGCGATCGCGAACAAACTGCGGTGCCCGAAAAGCCTCGACAGGTCGACCGGTCGCGTCGCGTGCCGGCCGGGGCGTTTCGATCGGTTGCACGTCCTCCTCTCCGCCCACTCCGGATAAATGAAGCTGACAACGTCATCCAGCTGATCACTGACCAAAGGGACCCCCGGTGCAAAAAAAAAAAAGGACACATCCTAGCCCTTTGATCATGTGATCTGGTGGTGCTGCTTGCATCCTCAGCTAAGAACGTGGATAGAAAGTCTCGTGGCCTCACGCGCGCTGCCGGCTCTGCCCGCACGACCAGCCCGCGCGCGGCCTAGCTGTCGTGGCGTCGACGCAGAGGCCACAGCCACGCGACGCAACGCCAATGGCACAAAACCTGCCTCTCCGAGACTCCGACTCCACTCCGCCCCACAGTCCATAGTGCTGTGATTGCCGCCCGCCCTGCTCCCATCTCGCGCTGCCCCCGGACCGGCGAGTGCCCGTCCCATCACGGCCGCGTCATCGCCAGCTTATCACACCCGGTCACGGTGGCCATCCCGACGGCACCACGAACCCAACATTTCACAAGGCGGAACAGACGGGCCAATCGACCCACG
>BCLG01005859.1:0-22354 GCA_001602295.1 Zoysia matrella | reverse complement strand
CTGGTAATAAATTCATCTCAAATGGGAAGAGGCAGCTTTCTATATTACTGTCAGCCTTGCTATACTTTACATTGCCAACCCTACCGATAATAAATGAAAGTTAATGTACGTCTTATTATTTCTGTGTTTATGTCACCTTGTTTCCTCAAATATGCTACATAATATCTGGTTTCCTATTCATTCTTTGAACTTGTTTGTTGCAAGTGGTTAGAAGCCTACTACATCATGTTGTTTTTCTAATGAACTCTTTCTTAACATGTGAAATTCAACTTTAAATTTTGCTTCAGGTTCATTATAAGATTTAGTATAATTCTAAATTTTGGTTTTCATTCATAACTAGTAGGTTGCATTGCTGTCTCAAATATGGATCCTTCACCTTCAGTTGCATAGGCTAATGAATGATCATTGCTTTTATTTTTGATGATCTCAATTATATTCATAGTAAAATTTTTCATGAGCACGAAGAAGTAAATTACATATTTGTCACTCAGGCTTGTTTTTGTGGCCTTGTGTATAACTTAGGACGGAATTCTGTTATCAAAATACACAATTGTCTTCTTTTACATAAATATTTTTTAGAACCTCTTATAGTGAAGTTATTTTAGTTCTTGAAATACATTCTACATTTGCTAACACTGCTGCTGTCTGAATTGATTCTATATCTTTTTCCCTTTTGTGGTTGATGTATGCTGGTTTTATGTAAACTTTTGCATTACTGATTAATAGGCAACTGCATCAGTAATCATACTTTTTCTTGTTCACCAGAAAAGGCAGTAAATCTTGCCACTGCAGTTGGTGGTCAGCCATTGAGATTATCCGAACTAGAAACTTTCAAGCCTGAAAAAGGGATGATACTTGCTAATGCAACATCGTTGGGGATGTACCCAAATGTGGATGGCACCCCTATTCCAAAGGTCCTCTACCCTTTCCCTTTATTTTGTTGCAGCATTGCATGCCATGCCAACAACATGAAAAATTATGAGATGCAACACACATATACACACCATGCATCCTAGAAAAAATTTGGCACATATGTGCAAGGCACTGTACATAAATTACCAGATCATTGAGGGGGATTGTCCTAGGTGAGCGACCAGGAAACAGGCTGAACTTAATCCTTTGCACCTTCCATTCTTGTGCACATTCTCTTACCAGTTACCATGAAATTATTTTTTCTATAAATTTCACATTTTTGTTCTTTTGTTTTTGACAAAAGGCTAAAAGCCTGATTTTATAGAAAGCAACATCCAAAGAGTTTCAAACAATACACACGCTCACAACTCTTACATAACTTGGTGACAGAGCCAAACTGAACAGCACACAGGTAACTTAGGGTCAACAGAGAACTCTCCCTCCCCCTACAGCTCCACGATATCAGAAGACCACGAGCTAGCCTCCGACAAAAGACATACTTTTGGGATCAGCTTCTTCAAGATTTCCTCCACCTTGGCACTATCAGATTGCTTCAACAGCACCTTCCATTTCTGTAAAATCGTCAAACCATTCATTAGAACATCTGCAGGTCTCTTCGGGAAGCATGATTGAAAGGACATCTGATTCCTCGCATGCCACGGGGCCCATGCAATGCCTGCAAACATAAAAAGAAAGACCTGTTTCTTGACTCCCAGATTAGGTTGAAGCCAGAACGCTTCAAGAGCAGACATCAAAATCGGTTGGCTAGCCCAGTCAAATCGCTCCCTTAAAAAACACCAACAAAAATTAGCCAGGGGACAAGTAAACAATACATGATTAACATCCTTTTTTTTTTACGAAAACGCAGGAGAGCTGTGTATCATTTCATTAAGAAGAAGAAAGGAACAAAGCACAACAGCCCACCCCTCAGAACCCCTTAAAACATAACAAAAGACGCCAAAAACCAAGACACACCCACTAGGTTACAGCATCACAAAGTCTTGCGAGCTCTCTAGCTCCAGAAAGCCCCCATAAATGGCATTCCTCCTGAATAAGACAAGGTGCGCTGCAAACTAGGCTTAACATTGTTAAAGACACCGTCATTCCGCTGCTTCCAAATGAACCAGGCACCAAGAGTGATCAGGGAAATAAGACCCTTCCTGGTCATAGCAGGCACTGCTCTATCAACCTTGATCCACCAAGCAGTAAAGGATCATCTGCTTCTAGACATAGACTACAACGTGCTCCTCTTCCAATTCCTAGTTTTCAGCTGCAACCTAGTTTGGATCCTGTTTTGTAAAGCCTGCCACAGAAAAATCTTTACTTTCTGAGGGATTTTACGTTTCCAAATGAAGAGAACCAGGGAATTGTGAAACCCACTGTTTGCCATGAATTGGTACAAAGAATTAGTAGAGAGCACTTTGTGTCTAGTCAAAGCCCATCCAACCTTGTCTGGCATGGCTGAAACTGAAACATCCTGTAGCAACCTCTGATGGTCCTCCTACTCCTGGGGTTCCTCAGAGCCAAAAGCACGACAAAAAATTGTCTTGCCAGTCAGAGGCTAGGTACGATCTCACACACACTGATGATTTTTACAAATCTCGAAAAGCCAAGGAAATTGAAGATGAAGAGGATCATTGCTCGGGGATGGGAGAGAGAGGGTTGGCGCCGTGAGCACCACGGTGCCCAGAAGGGCAGGAGGCGCAAGAGAAGTCCCACAACAGATTTCTTCTGTTGTATTGCTTAATTTCTTCAATCTCTGATTACACTTATTTATAGCCTCCACGGCTAACTATAGATCCTATATTAAAGGATCCTATCCTATCCACTCGAGATCCTAGATTAAAGGACCTCCACAAACTATCAACTCTATCCTATTCTTATGGTGACCTAACAAACTATGGCAACTAGAGGCTGCGTATCTCCTAATAGCCGGCGGTGCACATAACAACCCCCCATTAGAACAAATGTTTGACTTTATGGATCCCTTTCCAGAATTGGGAGCAGTTACCACTGTTGGAAGCTAAAATGGAGCCCCTTCTCACATATTTAACCTTCAACAGCTTGCACCAAAGGGCATCAGGTTGCTCAAACATTTGCCAAATCCAGTTGGCAATCATTCATTCATTAAAAGTAGTATCCAGATCGCCTAAACCTCCAAACGTCTTAGGTGCAGTTACTCTCTTCCAGTTCACCACATGATATTTAAAAGCCCTGGACACCCCTCCCTCCAAAAGAACTGAAAATCTTTTTATGAACACTAGGAGGGAGCAGGTAAAAACCCATAGTGTAAGTAGGGAAACTTGTGAGACATGAGTTAGTGAGAACCAGTCTCCCTCCTGAAGATAAAAATCTTCCCTTCCAGGAAGCCAATCTATTCTGAACCTTCTCCCAAACCTGTCTTAAGGCCACTTTCCCCCATGACCCTATTATGTACTGGTATGCCTAAATATGTCATAGGAAGAGACCCAATTTGACAAATTTCAGCATGTTAGCAATTTTGCGTTTTTCCTCCTCTACTCCAAATATATAAGCCTCACTCTTATGGTAATTAATTTTAAGCCCCCATAGCAATTCAAAACAATATAAAATAAATTTCATATGCAGAATAGAGTGTGTTAGTAGTGTGTTGTACTTCTTGTATTTTCCCTCTCTTTGAGGGGTTTTGTGTATATTTTTGTAGATGTATATATAGGGACCTAGAGTCCTTCTATCAATATTGCTATTTCTCATATGGTATCATAGCACATTTTTCTAGTGTTAGGGTTAGGGTTCCATATTGCTCCCTCACATGTGGCACTTGCACGTGATTACCTTCTCTTCGTTTTGAGGATTTGGCTTCCACCACCGGCTCTTGGTGCGTCGTCAACCGTGCCGTCACCCTCTGTGCCGCTGCCATCCAGGGCCACCGACATCATCTGCGTCGCTGTCCGGGGTTGCTGCTGTCATCTGGCCATGTTGCCGTCCGGGGCCGCTTCTACTATCCGCGCTGTCGCCGCCACCAACCGGGCCTCCGCTGACTGGGTTCCCGCCGTATCTTGCCGCCGCCCGGCCGGATCTCATCCTCAAGGTCCCGATCTGTCGGGCCTTTGGTAGCCACTGGCCCCTTCCCCCTTTTTAAATCAAAAGGGCAGATGGGTCATTTGGTGCATTGTCGACTGCGCTGTCACCCTCTGTGCCGCTGCCGTCCAGGGCCATCGCCGTCATCTGCATCGCCGTTCAGGGTCACTGCCTTCATCCGGCCGCGTTACCGTTCAAAGCCGCCTCTACTGCCTGCACCGCCGCCACCTGGCCGGATCTCATCGATCTCGTCCTCAAGGTCCCGATCTGTCAGGCCTTTGGTAGCCACCGACCCCTTCCCCCTTTTTAAATCAAAAGGGCAGAAGGGTCATCTATCTTAGGGTTTTTTCCAAAAAAAAAAGGCTCTTTTTCTGTGGCTTTGTACTACTACTTCTGGTTTTAAATTCATGTTTTGATGGGGTAAAATAAACCAAAACATAGTTTATGAGGGTTATTTGGACTTTGACTGTACTTGAGGGGAGTAAATTGAACTTTATCCGTAACTTTCTTAATCTGTAGCTTCCAGAAGCCAACTATCAAACAACAGGAAAACCTTCATGAACAAAAACGCCACCTTTTGTTGCCATGCCAGTTTCATTTAGCTATATTTGGTTAGTACCACTCTCTCTGCAAATACCACATGAAAACCTTTATTTTTAAAGGCATTTTAAGCTTCCAAATATCCATGTTTATTACTACCCCATCGTCAAGTGACGTGTTATTGATCGCACTGTAAATTTTCCTTTTTGATGTAAATTCCACCTAAAATGTTCCTTGTGCTCATTAAGCATCACTGATGCTATTGTAGCCACTAAATGATACCATTGATTTAAATTATTGCCTACTAAAGATCTTCTGAAAGAAATGTTTAGAGGCACGGTGATAAAAGCAGTTGCTATTGTATCACTTCATTTTCTTGTAATATGGTATAAGGAGAAACTTTTCTTTGGAAGTGTAATACTACCAGCCCACTTATCTTCCCAAAATCTGATGTGGCTCACATCCCCAAGGCTGATGGAACCTAGGTTAAGGAATGTTTCTTTCACTTTCATAAGTCCAATCCAAAAATGTGAGTCACAAGGTTTACGTTGCCCTACTGTTTTATTCTTTAAATATTATTTCTAATCATTTGTTGCAGCATTCCATCCTGCTTAGGAGGCATTGGTTTTGAATCTCAATATTGTGAATCCCTAACCCACCACCTTGTTATTTGGGTTGACATAAAATACTCCATTCGGTTAATCTATATTTCTTTTTTGTGACTGTCTCCTTGCCAGTAAACCGTGATCTTTTTGTAGGATTCTTTTTGGAACCTACATCACAAGGCTTGTAAAAACCGAATTAATAAGAACCAATCTCTCTACTGGCATATGTTTTCCTTTCCAACTACTTAGTTTTTCTCAAAATTTTCTTCAATAACTTTCCAATCTCCATTATTTAGTTTTCTAAATGCATTGGTATTTAAGCTCAAGAATAATTTTTTTAATCTGAAGATCTGAGTTTCTCTGACATGGAATCTTTGTCTTTGAAGTGGAGAACCTTTTTTTTTCTCTTATCTTTTGTAGAAGTCCAGAATCTTGTTCCCCTTTTTTTCATTTTTCTAATATAAGTACAGAAAGGGAAATCCCTGCTGTGGTAGGTCATATAAAAATAAAAAACTCTGTACAGGAGAGAATCGGAATAGAAGGGCACCCGCACCCAACCAGGAGAGAGTGGGGGGGGGGGGGGGGGGGTGTGTTCATTTTATTATTTCCAACTTCTGGAAAAGCCTTATTCTACTTATGTGCTTCTTGAATATAACTGATTAATTTTCCATCTGTATGTGCAGAAAGCTTTGAGTTTCTATGATGTGGTATTTGATGCTGTATATGCCCCAAAAGTTACCCGGCTTCTACGAGAAGCAGAAGAATGTGGAGTTAAAGTTGTTAGTGGTGTCGAAATGTTTATAAGACAAGCTATGGGTCAGTTCGAGCATTTCACGGGTGGCATAGAAGGTGTCATGTTCAGTTGGCCTTTATCCTTTGCACCCCTTATGTTTTAGTATGCATACTTTTGTACAATGTTATAAGTTACTGTTTCTGACAATATCATTCTCTGCAGCCCCTGAAAGCCTCATGCGTGAGATAGCAGCAAAATATACTTAGCAGGTTCAGTTTTCTATCTCTTACATTTCATTTAAATGTTGCAAGCATTATCTTTTAACAACATATTGTGAGTTAAATAGCTAATTAACTTTATGTGCATTTAGAATCAGGCTCTAATTTGACTTTGTTTCGCTGTATTTACCATGAAGATAAAGTATTATTCCACATGCATATAAATGTAAGTGCCATCTTCTAAATTAAAGTAGGGTAATGACGCCACATTATTGCATACTTAGTTTAGCTTTGTTATTTTTGAAGGATGATAGAAATTCTGTTGTGTTCATATTCTTTTCTTTCACTTTTAACTAAAAAGATATAAAAGTTGCAAAAAAAAAAAAATTATAACGAACGGTCAAACAGTTGTCATTTTTCAATGCATTTAAGTGCCACGTGCCACTTCATTTTATTTTTTCTTTTTCTGTTGGAGACAGTTTTGTCCTGGTGGTCAAGATATGAGTAGAGTTAGTGATAAGATTTTTTGCACTGCGTTTTTCTCCTGTATCTAAAATTTAATATAATGGAAACTAAGTACTAAACATGATGGCTAATGTGGATGTGACAGGTGTGTGTTGGTTTCAGGCAAATGGCTAAAAAATGCCTGTTATGGAAATATTTTGTCAGGTTGAGCGAATAAAGATTTGGGATACCTGCGGTTTTGGATTCATGCTCGTTTTGTTGCTAGATTTTGCCGACTTATCACGTAGTACTGGAGGATTAATAAAAATATACCGTTGCACTTCCGGCCAAATGAGGATGGGCATAGTATTTGCTGGCTATGGTAGACATAAGCATGAAGCTGTATTCAGAACGGTTTGGATGCTCGAACGCTGGATTTTGAAAGAAAAATGAAATGGTATGCTGTCCATTTGTCTTTGAAAAAAAAATGAAAAGGCATGCTGTCCATTTGTCGTATGCTGTATTGTGGGAGATTGTTTTAAGAATCCCGGGTGGCCCTTTCGGCTACATATTTGAACATTTAATCTGTAATATGTGGACTCGTCTTCCTTGGACCAATTAAGGATCAACAGTGATGAGCCCTTGACGTGAAAAAGGACTTTAGCCTATTACTACATCCATTTCAAAATATAAATATTTTTGGTTTTTATTAAAGTCAAACTCTTTTACTTTTACTAATAATATTTAAAAAATTATATAACTTCTAATTTAAAATATACTTTGTATGAAAGTTTATTTCATAATAAATTCAAAAAGTATAATTTTTATTTGCTAAAATATTATTAATTTTTTATTATTAATGATCAAAGTGACAAAAGTTTGACTTTGATTAAACATTGAAATGCGTATGTCTTGGAATGGAAGGAGTATACTAGCTAAGTAGTTAAGGTGCTTGTGTAGCATCCTTTAGTTTCTGGGTTTAACTCCGATGGTAGTGAAATATTAGATGAGGGTAAAAAATGGAACTGCCATTCTAACCCTTTTTGGGGGATTTCATCCACAAACATAAAGTTTGTGGGGCTGACCGATATTGCTCATCATCATTTAGCTATTGGATTTATTTTTCTCATTGCTGGTCATATGTATCGAATTAACTTCGGAATTAGGCACAGGATCAAAGACCTCTTAGAAGCACATACTCCTTGGGGGGGGGGGGGGGGTCGAGTAGGACGTGGGCATAAAGGTCTTTATGATACAATCAATAATTTAATTTATTTTAGTCAATGTTAATGATTCTTTTATCTGGGATAACTTGCTGGGAATTCACTAGAGCTCTTGAAGCCACTTATCCTTATAGAGGTGAGGTCTATCATTTGGCTAAAAAGATCCCCGCGTGCATTGTCTTCATTACCCAAATAGAAAGCATTCCTGTACTGGCAGTGAAGTTCGTGCTAAATGACCGAACGAAGGTATCCGCTTGCGAATCTGATCAAAGAGTTGCCGGGTTCATTATGCTCTTCTTCCTGAAAATGGGAAGTATTATGAAGTTTAAGTCCTGTGCTGTAGTTAATTCCATTTGTCTTAAGTGATCTATTAGAGAGCTTCCCTGTGACCGCCTGAAGGGTAAGAAAGAGATGCTCTGTGTAACTAACCTCAAGTCTGGTAACCTTTGAAAATAGGTTTCTGACGTCACTGCCTTTCATGCCAAGCTTGACGCTCTTGCTCTTGCACAGGCGGTGTCTCCCAATCGATGCGGTACTGCCAATTGTAGACTGGTGACCGGGGAATGAGAGCTCCATACACCATGATTCATGAAGTCTTTCCTCTCGTTTTTAGGTTGTTTGTGTATATACCCAAGTGTAGGTCACCTATGTGACCAATCCTCACCATTGGTTTCACAGCACTTAGTAAGCATACGTTTGAAGACCGAGTTGGTTGATTTGGTCTGGCCATTCGCTCTAGGAGGGGCTCGACTTCCTTTGAGCAATACTCTCATCTGTCTCACGTCGAAACAAAGGTCTAAAATTGGTCCAAACTCACACGTGCCATAGGTTCCATTGTGTAAGGGTGTGGGAGAGGTTTGGTTTTTTATCACATAATAAAAATGCATGATTCACAAAAAGTTCCCTCAAACCAAAGGATACCTAAATAGTGGTGCAACAATAAAATATAGTCCCTCTAGTTTTAAAACATTTACACCTTTGACTTATAACAACAATTTTGATTATTCGTCCGATTCAAAATTTTATGATAAATATAATTATTTTGTTATATTTTACTTTATCATTAATAGTATTTGAAACACGGCTAATAATTTTATATATTTGAGAACATTTTGAATAAGATGAATGATCATTGACGTTAGAAGTGAACGGTGATACTATTCTAAAACCGGAGAGAGTTTGCGGTAACAATTGGTGTTTGTAGGAGTTTTGCCTTTTCATGTGAATGCTATTTTGCAACTTGAATATTGCCTGATGTTCACAAACAAACTAGCTAGTTATTCAATAGAAAGGCTCCGGTGGAGTTTTTTTTTCTTAAAACCGACACAAATCCCAAGTGAGTTGGCTAATTATAATTTCCTTATTAGTTAATCCATGAGTTTTTTTTGGGAAAGTCAATCCATGGGCCTGGCCCGTGCTGCGCAGTCCTATTGATGTAAGAAAATCGTACCGGTTCAACCACTTTAGTTCAGGCCAAATAAACTAGTTTTTTGAAATATATAATCATTTTGGAAACTTTCATTTTGTTAAACTAAGAGCTTAAGGGAGGCCTCCGCAGCCTGTCGCTCTCATTGTTCGTGGTCTACGTTGTTCTCATGTTCCTGTTGCATGTTCAGATAAGCAATCATTCATCCTTAATGTTGTTTGATAGTGATGTAGCGTGTTGGTGTACGGCCGCTGGCGAACCTATATGGTCTTTGGGTGGTGCATTAGCAGGCCTATAAAATTACAAAAAAGTGATTAATTTTGATAACATAAATCAGCATGTAAATCAGAGGTTTAGATGGATGGCCCCACCATTATTTCTCGTCTACCATCTTTGCCACGGGCTTGTACGGAACAAGGGCACATGCAGGGGGCTTAAACGGTACAATGCACAGGGAGGATGGGGTTTGAGGCGTTGTCGATTTACTCCCTCCGTTTTTAAATTAAAATCCTCATTAATTTTTACAATCAATTTTGATTATTCATCTTATTAAAAAATATGCTCGAATATGTAAAATTTTAATTATGATTCAAATAATTCTAAAGATAAATCAAATTATATCAAAATATATAAAATTTATTCATTTTTTTTAATAAAATGAATGGTTAAAATTAAATTCAAAAGTTAACGGAGACATTAATAATTAAAAAATAGAGGGACTATTTTTTAAGCTCTCCAGTTTTGGCGGGGCTGGGAGCCTCGGACGGACCTGTGGGGTAGGGGTAGGGTTAGGACTGGGCTGATCATTAAGGAAATCAGGGAGGTTGCTTTGATATCCGTGCAGGTTTTAATGCACATTCACTGGAAGAGTGCTAACTACTCTATTCAAAATATAAGCATTTTTAGTTTAGTCAAAGTCAAATTTTTATCACTTTGATCATTAATAATGTTTTATTATATAAAAATTATATTTTTTAATTCATCGTGAAATAAGATTTCATAAAAACACTACAAGAAATCTTTTAATCTCTGACGTATTTTAGGTGACATTTATAGAAACCGTCATAAAAGAAGTTAAATATATGATGATTTACGAATTTGGTCACAGATCTGAGAATGGTCCAAATTTGAGCCTAGTTTTCGTGACGAAACTCTCGTATTCGTCATAAAGTCAATAAAGAGAAATCGTCACAAATTATTTTGGACTTCATACATCTAAAATATGAGCTAAAATGAAACACATGAAGTTCAAATTGAAATCACTTTTAATAAACAAACATAAATTCATTTAAACTAAAAATAATAAATTATTTCAGAAATTTGTATTTTAAATTTAAATGTGTTTCTAATTATAAGCAATAAAATAATTTGTATTTTTTTAAGATGAGATATAATTCGTACTCCCTTCGTCTCAAAATAAGCGATATTTTTGACTTTTTGAAATCGATGTTTGACCATTCATGTTATTCAAAAAATTTACAAAAATACAAAAAAGTTAAGCTTAAAGTACTTTTAATAATGAATCGGTTCACAATAAAATAAATAATTTTTAAAAAACTTATTTGAATAAGACGAATAGTCAAGAGAGAAATTTGAAAATCTAAAACGACAAATTATTTTAGGATGAAGGGAGTATTTGATTAAACAGTCAAAAAAACTATATCGAACCATTTTCTACTACTTAAGGTCCATCTCTACCCAACCGTCCGTCTTCCATCAAAATCATCTTTTTACTCTCCCGCCTCTACTTCAAATCCACCGTCGCCAGCCACTCTCTCCTTATCCGAATCCACCCTCACCGAAGTCCTCTAAATTGCCACGCCGGCTGGACTCAGGGACGACAATGGAGCGCAGTGACAGAAGGAAGGCGGAGGCGCGAAGAGGAGATTTGAACTCAAATATGTTTTATACTTTATGAACACGAATTCTTGTAATAATGCATTAGTGGGGTGATTAGCGTACTTTGGACCCACATGTAAGAGGTTAAATACCGGTATGCGTTGTACTGGTAAACTTATCGAAGAAGAAAGGAAATTACAGAGTGTTCCGTACCTCTGCTTGTCTGTCGCCGTTTGCTCACCGGCGATACCGAGTGACCTGCTCATGTCCCGGCGACAGCTTGCCGGCGGCCACAGGTGTCACATCTGTTACCAGAGCTTATCCTTCCTTCGGCGTGTGGGTAGTTGTTGTGAGTGCGCATCCCTTTGATCTGAGCGGTAAAATTCCTGTGGTGGTAGGTTGAGATAGAGCGAGCCTGTTTCAGTGGAGCTCGATCTCCTGTAAATCCTCCAAGGGTTCGTTCGATTTGAGGAGTATCCACAATGGCGCCATCAAAACCATCGGTGCAGATGAAGTTCCATGCCATGGCGGTGGAGAAGAAGATCGAGGAGGACCAGTGGGATCGGATGTTCAGATCGCTGGACGCAATGGTTAGGCGTATGGATGAGATCGAGGAAGTGCACCAACAACTCACAGGGCAAGAAGAGTTGGCTGCGAAGGTGGCGGAGCAAGCAGCAAAGGAGAGAGAAATTTTGGTGAGAAAAGTTGAGGAAACCGGCAAGGTGGTGGCCGAAATGACACTAGAGAATATGACGAGAAACTTGGAGTCTAATACTGAAACTTCATCAGAGGAAAGTAGATCCATATTTCGGCATTCTGGGAGGGGAAGGAGTCATCGTGTTGAACGAGGGGATTCAGCTGTTCATCGACGCAGAGGTGGCCAGGAGGAGGATGTGGGTCGTCATCTGTTGCCGAAGCTATCATTTCCTGTGTTTCATGGGGAACACCCTTCAGTATGGTCGGACAAATATGTGGCATACTTCAACATCTATAAGGTGCCAACAGCACTTTGGGTCACTGCAGCATCACTGCATATGGAAGGCAAAGCTGCACAATGGTTGAAGGTGTACAATCTTAAGGCTGACTTGGGGAATTGGGATCAGTTTGCTCAGACTGTCCAAACAAAATTTGGGGCCAATGAGTATTCACAGACAATGCATGATCTGCTGTATCTGAGGCAGCGTGGAGAAGTGCAAGAGTACATTGAGGAATTTGACAAAGCACGTTATGCTACTTCATTACATAACTCAGAGTTGGATGAGATTTTTTTTTTGTTACTCAGTTTCTTAAGGGATTAAAACCTGAATTGCAAGGTCCTGTCTTGACTCAAGTACCTACCACTGTTGATAGAGCTGCTTTACTAGCTAAGCTTCAGCAAGGCATACTGGAAAAGAGAAAATTCAAGGCTCAGAAAACTGTTGCAGCTCCCAAACCTCCACAAGTTGTACCCAAGTTGGATGTCAAACCAAGTGTGACTAGAGATCTCAGCAGGTAAGACAACTGAGAGATTATAGAAGAATTCATGGGTTGTGCTATGCTTGTGGAGACAAGTTTGATGCTAATCACTCAGCTGTTTGTCCTAAGAGAGTGCAGGCACAGTTACATGCTCTGTTAGTGGCCGATATGGGCATGTTATTGTCTGATGCAGTGTTGGAACAATTGGTAGAGGAAGATCAAGCTGCACAGACACTGTGTCAATTGTCACTGAATTCTATTGCAGGGACAGCTGATGGTGATTGCCTTCGGTTAAGGGCTTTAGTCAGAAACCAAGTTATGTTGATCTTGGTGGATTCAGGTAGTTCAGCTAACTTTATCAGTTCTGCATTTGTGACCAAGGCAGGACTCAAGCCTCAACAATGTTCTTCAGTGCAAGTGAAAGTGGCTAATGGAGATATTTTGTCTTCTCAATGGTCTGTTTCTCAACTATCTTGGTGGTGTAATGGGCACACGTTTACTACTGACACGAGAATTCTTAAATTGGGTGCTTATGATGCAATTTTGGGATATGATTGGTTGAAACAACATAGTCCCATGAGCTGTGATTGGCAGCAACAGATTTTGACATTTCAGAGAGGAACAGAGCTAGCGAAACTTCAGGGATAAGTGTGTTCTTCTCCACCCGTGCTTTCTAATCTTTTACAGTTAGCAAAATGTTTGAAAGGGAATGATGTGTGGGCAATGGCATTGGTTGAGACAGTTCCTTCCCAAATTGTGCAACCTCTTGATCCAGTCCTTGTTCCTCTACTAGAAGAATTTGCTGATATTTTTACAGAACCCAAACAGCTACCTCTATGTAGGGAGTCTGATCATGTCATATCACTGCTACCTGAGACTGTGACAGTGAACTCTAGACCCTACAAATACTATCCTCTACATAAAGATGAAATAGAAAAACAGATTTCTGAATTTCTCAAAGCTGGTTTAATCAGTTCTAGTGCCAGTCCCTTTGCTTCTCCTGTTCTATTGGTGCAAAAAAAGGATGGTATCTGGAGATTCTGTGTGGATTACAGAAAACTGAATGACTCCACTATCAAAAACAGGTTCCTTATGCCTGTAGCTGAAGAAATTATTGATGAATTGACTGGGACATAATATTTTTCTAGTTTGGACTTGAGGGCAGGGTATCATCAAATCAGAATGAGGCCTGAGGATGAACACAAAACTGCCTTTAAGACTCATCAGGGCCACTATCAGTTCAGGGTCATGCCATTTGGATTGATCAATGCACCTGCTACTTTTTAGTGTGCCATGAACTCTATTCTAGCACCATTCTTGAGGAAATTTGTGATTGTCTTTGTAGATGATATTTTGGTGTATAGTTCTTCTCTTGAGCAACATCTGTTTCACCTCAGACAAGTCTTCTCTACTCTTCGAGAGCATCAATTTTAGTTGAAGCAATCTAAGTGTCATCTGTTAATGCATCAACTAGTATACTTAGGACATATTATCTCAAGAGATGGTGTTACTACTGACCCTGATAAAACTAAGGCTATGGTGCAATGGCCTGTTCCCACCAATCATACTGATTTGAGAGGATTTTTGGGACTTACTGGGTACTATAAAAGATTTGTGAAAGATTATGTAAGCATAGCCAAGCCTCTGACAGTTTTACTGAAACAGAAAACTTTTCTATGGGCTGAAGAGGCTCAACATGCTTTTGATCAGCTGAAGCTTGTTATGACACAGACTCCTGTGTTAGCTCTACCTAAGTTTGATGTTCCCTTTGTGGTGGAAACTGATGCTTTTGATATAGGAATAGGAGCTGTACTTATGCAATTGGGCAGGCCAGTGGCTTTTCTGAGTAAAGCTCTTAGTGAGAAGAACAAACAATTGTCAATCTATGAAAAGGAGTTTTTAGCACTGATGTTAGCAGTGAACAAGTGGAGACAATATTTACAAAGAGAGGAATTTATTATCAGAACAGACCATCAAAGCTTGATTTTCCTTACTGATCAGATGCTACGGTCTGATCTTCAAAAGAAAGCTATGACAAAGTTGATGTGGTTACATTTCAAAATTGAGTACAAGAAGGGTAAAGAGAATGTTGCTGCAGATGCTCTGTCGAGAATGGGACAAATTTTCAGTTTGGTCACCCAGACAGAAGTGAAACCAGTATGACTTCAAGAGATACTTAATTCTTATGTCAGAGATGGACATGCTCAGAGCTTATTGGCACAACTAGCTATTCATAGTCCTAATGACAGGGGTTTCTCTTTACATTAAGGCCGCATTAGAAAGCATGATAAAATTTGGGTGGGACACAATTCTGCACTGAGAACAAAGTTACTTTACATGATAGTGCTTTGGGGGGCCATTCTGGGTCTCAAGCAACCTATCGACATGCAAAAAGAGTCTTTTCTTGGACAGGACTGAAACAGGACGTGGAGGATTTCATTAAACTGTGCTCTGTTTGTCAAAAGGCCAAGGGAGAACACACTCATCCTTCAGGACTTTTACAGCCTCTTCCCATTCCTCAAGGTGCTTGGCAGGACATCACTATGGATTTCATTGAGAGTCTTCCAAAATCTGAAGGATATAACACTATTTTGGTGGTGGTTGATCATTTTTCGAAGTATGCTCATTTCTTACCTTTGAAGCATCCTTTTACAGCCTCCCAAGTTGCTCAAACTGTGTTGGACAATGTGGTAAAGTTGCATGGGTTACCTAAGTCTATAGTGACTGACAGGGACATGATTTTTACTAGTAACTTTTGGAAGAGTTTATTTCATTTTTTGGATGTGAAGTTGAACATGAGCACTGCTTATCATCCTCAGTCTTATGGTCAGTCCGAAAGGGTCAATCAATGCCTTAAGATGTATTTACGGTGCTTTGTGCATGATACACCCTCCAAATGGAAACAATGGCTTCCTCTGGCCGAGTTTTGGTACAATACTAGATTTCACATTGCTCTTGGTTGTTCACCTTTCAAGGCCCTCTATGGTTATGATCCACCATTCGCTGTAGCTCCTTTACTTGGACCACACATTGATACTGATGTTGCTACATTGTTGGCTGAGAGAGCAGCCCATACTTCTGTACTGAAGTCTCACTTCGCAGCAGCTCAAAACCGAATGAAACATCAGGCAGATAAGCACAGATCCGATCGTTCGTTCCAAGTTGGTGAGTAGGTGCTACTGAAGTTGCAGTCTTATGCCCAACGGTCTGTTGTCAACCGTCTATGTCTCAAACTGGCTTTCAAATTTTTGGTCCATATACAGTGCTGGAGAAAATTGGGAATGTGGCCTATCGTCTGGATCTTCCTGCAGAGGCTCAAATCCATTCTTTTTTAAGGTTTCTCAATTGAAGCCCTTACTAAGGATTTTTCTCCAGTCTACAACTCTTTGATAAAGGTGATTGCTTTAGATCAATAAGATTTGACACCAGAAGAGATCCTGAATAGGTGTTTGGTGAAGAAAGGTATTCAGGCTGTAGCTCAAGTTCTCATCAAATGGACTACACTGCCTTTGAAAGATGCTACATGAGAGGATTATCATGTGCTTTGGTATCGCTTTCTAATTGCACTTGCTCGTGGACAAGCAAGTTCTTCGGTGGGGGAGGTGTCATGTGGACCGAACTTAAGGACGACAATGGAGTGCAGTGAAGGAAGGAAGGCGGAGGCGTGAAGAGGAGATTTGAACTCAAATATGTTTTATACTTTATGAACATGAATTCTTGTAATAATGCATTAGTGGGGTGATTAGCGTACTTTGGACCCACATGTAAAAGGTTAAATACCGGTATGCATTGTACTGATAAACTTATCGAAGAAGAAAGGAAATTACAGAGTGTCCGGTACCTCTGGTTGTCTCTCGCCGTTTGCTCACCGGCGACACCGATTGACCTGCTCACGTCCTGGCGATGGCTCGCCGGCGGCCATGGGTGTCACACAAATGCATCGCCACCTCCCGTGCTCTGCGTCGCCGCACCACCTCCAGCCCCTTGAGCCGCCTCTCGCTCCATCTCCGGCCCCTGCGCCTCCACCTGCCCCTGTGCTGTAGCCCCACCTTCGGCCCCTTGCGCCGCCGCGCCACCTCCAGCCCCCTGCGCTGCCGCGCCACCTCCCGCCCCATGTGCCACCTGCTGCCCCCTGCTTCAACGGCTACCGTCCATGGTCCTGTCATCACCGTGCCTGCATGAATCCAGAGGCACTGGGGGGCTCGCCGCCTCAGCCTGAAGGGTGGCCATCCAGAATGAGGCGGCTTGGTTGTTTTGGCAGCTTCTCTGTGCTTCACGATGACAAAGGGAGGGACGCAGCTGCACCTTCTACTACTGACTGCCTCTGTCTACTTCTAGTTGCTTTGGTAGTGGTTTCATTTTCCAACAACTGCTAATTGCTAGATTTATTTACAGAATTGTGTTTCCGTTTAACATATAATTTCCACCTCTGCTTCATTTACAAAACTACGTACAGTCGAACTAGCAATATCCAGTGTATCCAACATCATTCTACTCTGCGTTGCCTATGTCTCTGCTAGTGAACAAAGCCCTTGTAGATTCAGTAACTAAAGCAAGTTCATTGGTTGACGTCTTTCTATATTTTCTTAAGAGATCTGCAAGTTTTTAGTCAATTGCATTTAGTTTTAGATCTTCCTATTAGATTAATTTGATAGTTTCAGAAAGAAATTTTTTTGGGTCATTTCTGAAAGTCTTAGAAGAATCAAAACTTTGGTATTTTAATCTGACAAGAACATTCAGAAGATGATGACATCAATTGCTGTTAGATGTAGAATGCTTACAGTATTACAATGATATTAGGAGGTCATCTTGACAAAGTATGTCTAGATAATATTATTTTAATAATTATTTCCTTGACAGTAATCTTTTCCTTTTTTCTTAAACAAAGCCGGACTGCTTGTTACTTGTCAAAGCTTATGGCTTCACCTACCTAGGAGACTCATTGTGTTGTCCTCTTGATGTCAAAGAGAACCATATATCATCAAAAAAAATGACTCGTATGAATTTTTTATGGGCTTTTCATGGTATTACCATTCTGTGAACTCCTTTATTGCTCTTACCACTCTTCTTATTCCAAATAGCCAACTATTAATTAACAGATGACTACTAGAGGATGCAGGGTGTTAGCACTTAATTGTTTTTGCACAATTATGTTCTATTTATGTCCTGACTGTTATCTTAGCAATTTGTGCTGTTCCATTTTTCCTTCGTGTGATACGATTAGATTTTTACAACACTTCCTATTTATCATTTTATCTATTTTTGTTTGATACAATATGTGCAGCCGCAATTTCCTGCAAGTGTGTTACTCCTGTAACTTGTGCTGATTTGCCTTTTGTCAGGATTTATTCGTGATGATGACTTGTAATGATGTTGATCAACAGTCTCTGCTGCCATCAGTCAAGGATTAGTTAACTGATCAATTTGGAAACGGTTGTCTGATATTTTCTTGGCAAAGGGCTGCTGCCATGAGTAAGGAACTAAGGACAAATGCTACCATGGCTTTGTACCGCAAAATGAATGCAATCTGTTACTGCACAAGTAGAATATAAGCATTTTGCTGCTACATAGTTATTCATAGTTGTCATGGCACATCGTTATGTGATGATACGTTGGATAAGACCAGTATTGTACAAGTTATGATGTTCAAACAGGAATTTATGCTAAGTCATTGATACTGTGTTTCTGTGAATCTTTTGCATATTGTAATGAAAACAAATATTGTTGGGTTGAAATGAAAATGGGCTGAATGTTGTTCTACAGTACAAGAATTTATTTTGGGACAAATTCAAAATGAGCTTGTTGTAAAATGTGATCTAGTGTTGCCATGTTGGCAGCCATGTCACTAGGTTCAATGTGATCTGGCATCCATGTCACACCTCAAATTGTGACGGGTGACGGATTCTAATCGTCACTAAAATTGTGTCGTCTGGGCCTGGGCTTTTTTACGACAAGAAGAAAACGTCATGCATATATATAATCTGTGACAAAATCATCGAAATCATCACGAGAGTTAATCTATGACGCGAGATACATGACGATATGCTTTTTCGTCATAGATGGTAATTTTTGACGAATTTTCTACATTCCATGACGAATATTGTCCGTCATAGATCACGATATTTAAAAATATATTTTTATATTAAAAATTATGTAAATTTTTTAAATATTATTATTAAAAGTTAAAATAACTTGACTTCAACCAAATCTAAAAATACCTATATTTTAGAGTGTCGTTTTGGACGAAATTTTGTCCTAGCACAAGCGTCGTTCTGGGACTGGGACGCACACCGATGAGTTGCTGCCGCCGAGTAAATGCCCTTCCGCGCCACACCCTCCCCCAACCCCTCCTCCCCCGATATTGATACCACCCAACGCGAGTTCACCACTGCGAGATCCACCTCCCCCACCTGCCCTCCACCCCTCGTCCCGGCGAGATCCGGGTCCCCACCCATCCTTCACCCACTCCCGGTGAGTTCCCGGCAACGAAGCGACTTGGCGGCATGGTGGCCCGTCGAGATCCCGACGACAAAGCAGTGGCCTGCTAGCTCGATGGGGCACCCCGAAGAGGAGCAGCGGCTCGTGGTCTAGGAGGTCGGAGCGGTGTCGTGGTGACGGAGCCCCGAAGAGGAGCGGCGGTCTGCTCGGCGGGGTGCCTCGCGATGAGCAGCTCGTTGATGGCTTTCCCGACGATGAGTGGCGCGTGGGCAGCGGTCCCGAGGATGAGTGGTGCGTTGACGGCGGCCCATCGAGCTCCTCCCCCACGACGAGCTCCGGCCACGGTGGCTTTGGCGGTGAAGGAGAGCTGCGGCGTGGTGGCCTGGTACAACAAGACATGCCTTGTGGGGGAAGGCTAGGCGCACTCTCCCAACGTCATCAGCACTGGGGGTGGGGGGGGGGGGGGGTGCATATTTTCAAGCACTCTGAACAATTAGGAGGGCTCGGTGGCACTTTGAGTCTTTGTAGCGCTAGCTTCACCAGTGGCGTGTAACTTAATCAAAGAGTAATTTTTCACATTCTGCCAAAGAAGAAATAGAAACAATTAGAAAACCTATAGGCTGATACCAAAGATTCCATAAAAAACATATTTTACCTTGCTTCAACTACATCAATTGTACTTAACTCCTAGATACCATAGTTAATGATAACATCACAGATCCCACCGCTATCAGAAACTTCTTGGGTAAACCCATGTTAAAGTAATAATACTCGTTTTGAACTTCCATCTGCATGTTCACAAGTTATACATGCATATAATTAACCCAGTGTAGAGCGGGTGAAAAACTTGTCATCAGAGGAAGGTTGTATAGAGATGACCAAAGTAAAACTATGAACTAATTAAGTAAATGACCTGGAACAGCTGTCTCAATAGAGGAGCAAGTCACTATCAAAAAGAAAGAGGGACATGCAGTAGATGAGGCACTTATTTACTATATATTATTACATTATTTTTATCTTGAGAATAATCATTATAGTAATTGATAAGATCTTCGCGAATAATAGAAAATATTTAGTCCTTTAGTTGCAGAATTCTATAAAGGGACAATAATGTACTTAAGTTTTTTTTAATTTTTTTTGTCAAAATCATCAAATTGTGGCTTGCTTGTACTCCTGATTAAAATTATTAAGCACGAGAAGACAAAATTCTTTTTAGCATGTAAATATCACTCTTGGTTCTTTCCTGGATGGGAAAATGTTGTCTCACAATTAGGAGTTGTACTAATGCTTCTTACAGTTTGCAAAAAAGTTTAAAATTCATAAACTTATTGAAGAATCATAATCAATGTGTCCCTGATTACCATTACGTGTGAAAACACACCAACTAGTGACAAGTTTGTCCTACAAGTGATCCAAATGATGAACTCAATAGACGGAAGCAAAATCAAAAGAATCCAATCCAAAAAAATGTTTCTACACTCTTTACCGGACACTCCGAGGTCAAATCAAATACTTCGATATCGGAAAGTCCTGTCCCAGGCTGGATAGTTCGAGAGGGGGTTCTCTGGAGCGACCCGGAACACTCCGACATAGGGCAAAAAATCCAGTGCTGGACAGTTCAGCCTTAGATCGTAGGGTCTGCCACTGCAGTATGCAGTCCTAAAGAAAAATATGAAAACCCAGTCAAACAACTTCCAAAAATCATGAAATTTGGACTGTAGCTTTTCTAGGACATCACAAAACTACTCCAATAAGAATCACTCAAAAAGCTCAAGAAATGAGAGAGATTCATTTTTGTTGGAAGACCTAGGTTTTGGGCCAAATCGGGAAAATCGATGGAATTGAAGGTGCTCATGCCATGGATTGATCAAGGATTGATATGGAAAGATTGTAGCACTCCTATCACCATGAAACCCCAATAAATCTACCAAAAATCCACCAATTTGAGATTTCAAGAAAAACTCCAAAAGACTCAAGAAGAGGAAGGGAAAGGGGATGAACACGAAAATGATTCAACTTGAGCTCGATTCATTGATCGAAACGTTCTAGTTACAATCAAAAACTCGGCTAGAAAACCACCATCATATTCCCATTCTTTGAAAGAACAAAGATTGGCTCTCGTACAATCTCTCGTCCCTACTAAAACATGAAGCATACACAAAATGAGCTACTCAATGGCTACGTAGGACTCTCTCACCCTTCCATCCAGGCATCTCGTCTATTTATAGCTTTTCTAAGCATGTCTAAACTACCCTCACTCCTAACATAACTTAAGGGCAAAATCATCCAACTTTCTATCCTTCGCCCAAATGCCATCGAGTCCTTCATGACTTTGATTCATCACGATGAAACCTTTGATATGGTGCCATGTACACCACCATATGCCGCCTTCAGTTTGAGGCCCAAACCGAGAAACCACCTTGCACACTTCACAAAGCATGATATTCTGATTCGACGCGTATCATCCTGTCTTGTGATCTTGACCACCGGCAATAAGTCTGTCCCATTCCCACTTCTCGAGCCCCCCCCCTTGTCACGTGCATGGGCATCATGCTCACCTTGACTTGCTCAATCCGCTGTCTTCATTACTTCCACAGTTTTGAGGCTCAATCGTGAAACCATCCGTTCTTCTTGCTTTCTCCACGTGTACGATGTGGATCACCCTTGACATCACTCAGCTTCTCGATCATCGAGCCTCAAATCCCCAACTTGTATTCAATCCTCCTGTCGTTGACCACCAAGTTGACCCATGCACCTATGCATCATGAGACAAGCAAACATGTTTCCTTCTCCTTCAAACACTCAAACATCTTCACCATTTCATTTTGTTAGTCAATAATCAATCCAAGACTCAAAAGTGACCCCAAGAACTTTGCAACTCAAACCAAATTCAAACTCATCAATGAATCATCACTCATAATGAACCATAGCACATCTAAATTTGGTTTCTCACAATATTTTTTTCTATTCTTGCACAAGTTATGATGTTGTACATCGCTTCCCATAGTGTCTGTGGACTTTATTATTAAGATTTTTGGAAGAAGCAATGCTTTATAATTAGACATAGGCCAAACAACATCGTGATTGTTCATCAATAGATTTCTATCATGGTCGTAAAAGTAAAAGCCATTAGCTGATTAAATTAATGAACCTTAATACCAAAGTAAAACCAGTTAACTAATTAACATCTAGCTAGGCTGCTAATAGTGGGCCTTCTTTTTTTTGCAACTTGGATGCTAATAGTGGGCCTTTGGTCATGGACATGTCATGCCTACTTATATGCTAGAATATGGAGTAAAAAAGTTTTAGCTGATAGTCGGCTTCATGTAGAAAAAGTTTTGACCAAAGTCCTTTTATCATGTTGCATTGTATCATAAAAAAAACATTCTGATTGATAGTTATGGAGTCAACATTATTATTTAGTATGTTGTCAACAAGTTTTGTGGTGCTTATTGTAATAC
>BCLG01005858.1:0-22358 GCA_001602295.1 Zoysia matrella | reverse complement strand
TTGTGTGAGTCAAACTCAAGTCCTGAAGGGTGCTACTAGACTCCTCAGCCTTTAGGCTGGAAGCCCTTTCACATCAAACACGTGATCAGTAGCACCGTGTAACAAACAAACCATTGTAAGCTGGTGCCCAACTTTCTTTTCAAATAAAGCAGGAGCGAACTATACTTTTGTGTAAAAAGCGCTCCGTCAACTACAATTCACTCTGCTATCAACATGAGGTGCCAATAGTATGAACTTAATTCAATATCTAGGCTCTGTAATTTGGCTATGCTACATTTTATACATTTGCTTATGAAAAGAAAGGGAGTGGTCAAGTGTTAATGTAAAATGATGAAAACCGTGTGCCCATTTCATTTCTGCAATACTACCTCCATTTCAGAGTCAAACTTCTTTAAAACTTCTTTAATTTTGACCATTAATAACAAAAAAATTGTAATAATTTATCATGTATAAATAATATTATAAGATTTATCATGAAACAAACTTTCATAATATATAACTCTTTATATTAGAAATTACTTAATTTTCTAAGTATTATTAGTCAAAAGTTAAAAAATGACTTTAGCCAAATCTAAAAATGCTTATATTTTTAGGACGGATGAAGTATCTTGCTGCCTTTTTTCAATAGAAGATAACACAATCTTGCAATCCAGGACACGTACTATGTTCAAATTGAAATATGCATTTTCATGTTCAGCAACTTTTTTATTACAAAATCAGCACAAGTATATGACTATAAAAGAATTATAGTATGACCACTTAAGCCATGTTTGATATGGATTCTTTAAGTGCTTATGATCTGAATTCTACAACAGCCCTGCTAAACAGTTCCAAAAAAAATGCTTCCCCTTTGACAGAGCTCCCAGCTTTTGATTCTTCAGCAAAATCAAAAGAGCTCTACAAAACGCTGTTTTTTAAGAGAAGTGATTCTTATCTAATTCTGTGAAGTGATTCTTTAAAATAAACTAAAGAGCTGAGAGCTGCTTCTCCTGATTCCGTGAAGTGATTCTCTGTCGTGATTCTAAAAATTTATCTTAGAGAATCATTTTCAATCACAGAATCACTTTATAGGAGAATCAGAAGTGAATCTAAAAAATCAAAAAGCTGAAAGCTCTACCAAAGAGGCCTCAAGAAGCACTTTTAGTTTGTATTAGGAGCCAAAAGCTCCAAAATCGTAGATTCTTATGGTTTCACCTATTTCACAATGGAACCAAAATAAAAGCTATTTTACCAAATGTTTTAGAAACCATTTTTCTAGAGAAGTCATTTTCCAGAGATGAGTTTTTTTTTCAGAATTTCTAGAAAAGCTTTACCAAATAGGGCCTTAATCTCATCGATCTTATTGCTTTTGCTTAAGGCCTGTGCCAAATCACAGCTACCTAGCAGCTACTGGACAATTGTTAGCTTGCTAAAAATTAGCTAGATCTGTTACAAAACAATAGGGATAATTTTATCAACAAACAATTATCCCTAGTGGTCTGGAACAGGGACTAAAAAAAACCTTCATAAGCAAACTGACTGAGGACGCTGAACATATGCGGCAGGGACAAACACGAATAGTATACAGGATTCACATATATAAGCTGTTGGTAACAAGATAAATAATATCATTTGCATAACTTAAGTCAAATACAATCTGCATTATTTATAGCTATGGAATTGTAAACACTCGGGAAGATAACATGTTTTAAATTTTGAGAAAATTTCTTATTTGACCCTGAAAAAATCACAGCTTCCTTTCTTGGCTCTTTTTCATTTGAACTTCTTTATATGACTTAAAATCTATTTTTGATTCTTTAGCTTCCATTAGTTGCCCTCCTAACAGTGTTAAGTGAGGTTAAGTGAGGGATAAAATGACCATTTTACCCCTGAGTGTTATATTTATTTCATTTTGAGCATTATTTTTCTTTTTTCATTGTTTGATAATATGATAATTGTGTAAAAATTATTTAAAACCTATGTGTACAGAATTCCACATAGCAAAGTTTACAATTATGATATTATCAAACCATACAAAAAAAGAAAAAAAATAATGTTCAAAATGAAACAAATACAAAACCAATGGTCATTTTGTGCTCCACTTAACAGTTTTAGGGGTTAAAAGTGACGGAAAGGCAAAATAAAGAATCAAAAATGACTTTTTAGGCCATATAGAGAATTTCAAATAAAAAAAGGCCAAGAAAGAAAGTTGCGACTTTTTAGGGCCGGAATTCTCTCTTTAACTTTTAACAGTACTACAAACTTACGTACAAGTACTACAAAAACAATAATTGAGGTAGCCAGATTTTTTTATATAGATTTCAGGAAAATTTGCATCAGTATCAATAGTCATATCTCAAGCATATGGAATCCAATTTACAGGCGTACAAACAAAAAAGTTTGGATAATTAAGGAGAACAGAAACCTATTATACAAAGTGTTTTCCACAATTGATGTGCTCTTTCCCACTGGCTGTACTGAATCCAACTCAGCTACCACAGATGCTCCAACGATATTCTACAAAACCAATTCTACAAGGGGTCAAAAGGGGATTCACTGTTTTATACCTGGAGGAGCTGCGTTGATAAAATATACAAAGCTGAAACATAGTACTGATGCATCATTTTTTTGGACGAGCAGTGACGTATCATGAGCTTCCATAGTGAAGCTTGTCGAGTTTATCTAACCATACCTAATACAGTATTGTCAAGCATTGTGCTTGTTGGTATCTGTTCATCCGAATCGTGTGATTCTGTTCCATAAATAGGTGTAATATGATCACGGCTGCCTGAACCATGAGGATTGTTGTCTCCAGGACTATCATCAAAGCTGTCCTCTCCATCTTTCTGATCCTTCGAGCTCCCAGCACTGCCCTTTCTAGCGAAACCTTGTACTAGATCTGGCCTTGGTTCCACACCAACTCGCCTCAAATGTAGCTGAAGCATATTTTGAGAACTATTTTGTGATCTTCACATAAAAATGCAATAACAATGGAAGAGAAACAAAAGATGTATCTGCAATACCTGAAGGTATAAATTGACCTCATCTGGACGTGACAGGAAGGGGAAATCACCACCAGTTTTCAGCATGGCGCGCCTTGCACCTGGGTACCTTTCATTCAATTGGTCCTTCAGTTGTTGAGGAACAGCAGAGTAGTCATTTGTCTGTGCAAACATGTTCACAGCATACAGTTAGCATACCCTAGGGATAGTGGAATGTTAAAATTCATACATTATGGCAACAATAACTCTCTAGCCATACCAAGAGAAATTTCCAAGGTACTAAATTAAAATGTTAATTTCCTAACATATTTGTTCAGGTTAAAAATGTTTTAAAATCATAACCATAGTCCATAGACCACAGTTCTTGACAGGCAATTAACGGAAGGAAGAACAAAGGTTAACAGAAACCTATTTTTGAACAGCAAGTAGTGTTATGGCAGCAGCAACTGCAGTTATTAGTTTGTTTGTTAGGGTTTGTTAGTAAGATAAGATCAGGTCGTTAGTTTGTTAGATCAAATTGTTAGTTTGTTAGAGTTAGTTGTCCTCAGCGCCTATAGCTATAAAAGCAGCCACAGGTATAGAGAGAAGGCAGGAAATGAAGAAGAAGACTAGGGGTCTCTCTTCTTGTGCTATGGGTTGAGGCCTCCGGCACCGTTCCACAACAATTGGTATTCAGAGACCACCTCGACGCATCGCCTCGATGGTCGGTGCCGTCGATCCTGAGGACGCCACCTTCTCTGCGAAATTGGATCTGATGTTGAAGCAAATCGCCACCTTCAACGCCCGCAATGATCCTGTAGCCACCTTCTCTGCCAAGCCAGACCTGGCCTTGGCGCAGACCGCTATCATCAACACGCAGATCACCATCATCAACGGCCGGCTTGATGATCACGACGTGCGGATTGCACATATGGAGGCAAATTTTGATAAGCAGGCTGCAATCTCATGTTGTGATGGTTTGCTGGCTCCAGTGCCACAAATAATAACCGTGGAGGACAACAACTCTTATTTGGACGACATCAATCCTGTTCTAAGGGATAGCAGCCCTATCCCCGATGACAAAATCCCTGTCCTGGAATACAATAACCATGTCCCGAAATTCAGCAACCATGTCTCAGAATACAGCAGCCCTGTCCCAGCGAACAGCAACCCTGTTTCGGAAAAGGCAAAGCTCGTCTTCAGAAAGCAATTTGTCTTGTTGTCCTTTGAGGAGTCTGAGGAGAATGGAGCTACCATTGGGTACCTATGATTATCTTTGGAAAGTTGATGATCAATGGATCCTTCTCTGCACTTGAGCAAGAAAAGAAGTTAAGACATTTTTTCATAGAAGCCAGGAGGAAGTTGTTTTTTTTTATTGGGAACTAGGGAGAAGGCACTTTTTTCCTTGGGAACCAGGTGGAACAAGCCCTCTGACACAACTCGAGGACGAGCTGTCTTTCACCGAGGGGAGTAATGTTATGGCAGCAGCAACTTCAATTATTAGTTAGTTTGTTAGGATTTGTTAGTAAGATAAGATCAGGTCGTTAGTTTGTTAGATCAGGTCCTTAGTTTGTTAGAGTTAGCTGTCCCTAGCGCCTATGGCTATAAAGACAGCTGCGGGTATAGAGAGAAGGCAGGAAACAAAGAAGAAACTAGAGGTCTCTCTTCCCGTGCCGTGGGTTGAGGCCCCCGGCACCATTCCACAACAAGTAGTTTCTACTATATTACTCTAATGTTAACTAACTTACATCCATAATAGTGATGAGTGCATCAGGTAGCATCAATGATCCTACTGATGCAACATTAACATTCAACATCAACCTTGATGAAAGGTCATCTCTTGACAATGTCTCGACCTGACAAGTAGTAGACCTTATCAGATGAGAATAGAACATCAACAAGGAACAAAATTGCTTGTCATGTTCGATTAATTAAACACATCCCAAAATTATTTAGTCATCCACAAATTGCAAATAATGCCAAGATATCTAACAAAATGATTGAAATTGATGCTGACCTGACCTACAACAAAATCCACTGAGTCTGCAATGAAAGGTTCATGGGGACCATCTCGGATGCCTGTCAAGAGATATCGCTTCAGCAAAAAGGAAGGGGTCCAGTTAACACTGCAATATCACAAACACCATTCAGCACAGTTATTCACTAGTATATAATATTGACCAGTATGAAAAAAATCTGAAATCTACTAGCCAATATTGCAAGACGAGAGTAAAAATATTGTGTTGCATAACAGTTATTCTTTCACAAGGTTATTTGTGTTTTCCTGAAAATCATTAAGCTTCACGTCCACCCATAGTCATAATACAACCAAAGAGTCTTTTGGTTTGTGCCAGCATGCTCGGCGCCAAGAAATGGACCTTTTGGGGCCTATTGGTGATGTATTTCAGCACTTGCGACCTGCCTGCAGTTGGCAAAAAGCATACACGTGTGGCCGGTCATTGGAGCCAACTATTAGCGCTCATCCAAACAGATCATTGCCACTCAATCAACTACCAATTTTTGTAAGGGCACGCTTGGGCATCAACCCAAATGTATAAGCTACAGCAACAGCGTATCAACTAGTCGATGTCAGATGCTTGGTTATCTCATCATGGTTGCTAAGAATATATCTCAATACTTAAACAATGGAGATATGAAAGAAAATAAAGCTGCAATTAGCTAAATAATTTCCATAAGAGAGAAACAGACATTGATAATAAAGTCTGTCTACATTATTGTTTTGCTTTTTTTTCAAACAGGTTATTAATTCAATGCAGCTCAAAAATAAACACAGCATGGAGTGAGCACATGCTTCCTCCTAGACTTATATATAAAAACAAGTGTTTTAAGCAGAAAATATAATTTTGCTACCAATGATGTATTCTCCAAAAGAATAAGATTTTTAAAAATAAAAACAATTATGACCTAGTTTCAGTAAATTGCATTTAGAATCAATAACTGCCACAGAGCACAAGGCCATCATTTAGCTGGCATCTTGACAGAAATTTATCATCATCAAGTGTTCATGAAAATACACGTTTTTTAAAGTTTTCTAAGACTAGCAATTGTTTATTATTCAGAAAAAATGATAGATGTAAACTCTCGATCATAAAAAAAATTATTTCAAAACTTGAAACCTTTGTTTGTGATGCTAAAATGGCTAATACAATTAAAATTAATAGAGGTGTTCAGGCATGCACACGGTTATATGATTAATTTAGTATACAAAAATCCAATAATCACACAAAAGTTCTGAAGACATTATACATACACTGGGGCCCACGGCATAGCCGTAGCAAACTTGTGTGTCTCAAGATAAGTATTCGATAGGACCAAGGACTTTACTCTTCTTGGACGATGCTGAGCAAATATTTGTGCAAGAAATCCACCAAGAGATGTACCATAAATATGAACCTACATTCTCAGATGGTTCAGAGAAATCAAATAACTCAGTAAAGTAAAACTAAGACATCTCTTCTACATTTAAAAGGAACAATGTATTGCCAAGCACACTTGCTGCTTTCTCAAGAAAGAAACAAAATTAAACAAAAGGGGGAAGTACAAACACTACGAAAATTCCTGTAATAAAAATGCACGCGTTTCTTTCAGTAATGAATAGGAGGCTGCACTTTTGATAGGTTTGTTCAATGCTCACTGTACCTCCGATATAAAATTTGTTTGGTCAATATCACGATAGAAAGTTCAAAAAACTGAAAAGCAAAACGTCATAATTCAAGATCTCATCTTGTAAAATTCCAAAGCCGATACAGGAAAATCCATGGAATTGTAGGAAAATGGATACATAATCCTTTAGTCCCAAGCAAGTTGGGGAAGGCTAGAGATGAAACCCCAAGAGACAACTAAAATGGAGCAACAACCGGCGATCAATGCATCCATGGAGTCCAAAAACAGAGAAATCTTAACTATGCTGACAGCCTTGTTAAAGCATGAATTCAGAAGTAAAATGATGTAATCTTTGCTTACATGATGGATGTTCATGGAGTCCAAAAACTTTTCAAATGAATGAATCCATTCATGGTGATTCCAAACTTGAGGAACATCAATAGATATTGCTCGATAGCCCTGAAAGAAAAATAGAAAATGAATCTTCAATAAGTTTTACATGTGTAGTTGACTATATATTTATAGCGTAAGAAGACACATCAATAACTTATGTCCAATCCAAATTAGACACTGTTTACAGGACTGCCTAAATATGGATGTCTTTTGAGTTCCAATACATGAATCCAAAGCTACTGACGCAGAATTACCAGAGTGATTGCCAAAACTAATACAGTATTTAGCTATCCTTTTTTGATACTAGATCTGAGTTGGGCTATGTTCCATCCAAATCAGGGTGGGAAAAGGGGAGGAGAGCTCTCTGGTTTGCCAGATGAAGCATTTGCTGGGGAAGAAGCAGACAAGCAACAGCTGGAGGGGGGGTGTGTGGATCACCTAGATATGGGTCTGTGGCTGCCAAAACCAGCAGCAGAAGGTACTACCTCCATTTTGAAAACAGTGTAGTCCAGATAGAATGACAATTTCAAGATGGAAGGAGTAGTCCGGATACATCATAAATTTTTCAAAACTATTTTCATAGGGAAGAACATTTAATAGTAAATTAATTCTTAGGATATAATATTATATAAAAAATAATGATAAAAAGTTATGATTTATTTTTATAACATGTGTTATGATGTGCTCTATCATCTCAAAAAATTCTAGCTGAAGATTACACATGGAGAAACAAAAAGGACAAATTATAGTCAGGGGTAAATTGAACCGAATGGCAAAGTTGTGGAGATAAACTGAACCAAAACATAATTAGGGGGTTATCTGGACTTTTGGCTATACTTGAGGGTACTAATTTGGATTTATCCTTTTTGTGTGTGGGGGGGGGGTTATGGGGTATGTTTTTCTATACAGTTGATATGCTTGAATGCTACCGTAAATTTGAATGGAAATAAACATATGTATAAGGGTTGTGTATCAAGTTGGACATATTTGAAAATAGCAACCTAAAGTGACCCAAGTGGTATCCTCTAAATCCCTTTAATTTAGCGAAGCATACTACCCAAGATGAGCTCATCTTTTGAAATAACTAGTTCATTTGCAGAAACTAAAGAAGTTTGGGTCACCCTAAGCATAGCTCATTTTTTTCACCCCTCCAGGCACTTATGGGCGTTTAAATAAGACAATCAAAATCGGACTAGAATAGTAATATGAATTAACATATTCATCTCATCGAGTATGTACCTTCATACAAAGGGACATGATTTGTTTATAGTATACATCAGCTGTGCCTGCAATTCCTGGTATGCAAATAATCGGCGGCACAACCTTGGGTCCAAAATCGTAGTACCTCCATAATTTTGATCCAATCTACAAGGCGTCCAGTGAAAAGAAATAGCTCAGAAACTAGTCAGGCATATGGAATAACTAAAGACTCATAAACAGTAGACAAGAACAGCTTATGAAATTATTATTTCTAAAGGCATGTATGCCACATTAACATTCAATAGCGATGACATAGAGTACTATGAATAATTTGAACATAGTGGGAGGACTCATAGCAAGATCGATGTTTAACATGTACTACTACTAAATCTATTGATCTACCAGACAAAATAACAAGCCAAAGCCAACCTTGTTCTTTTTCTTTTTTTGGCTTTATTATGTTTTTGTTATAACTAGATGAGGCTAAAACACACATTACATTGGCGAAACGGGGGATCAAAAATATTTCACAATAGATGAAATATTCAGCATGCATCCTTAAAGATGAATGTGATAAACGTAAGCAGACAGAGAACAAGTCATTGTATTTCTAAGGTAAAGTATATCTCATTTGGTCAGCAGCTATATAACTTGATTGAGCACGAGTTATAGAGATGGAACACAGAAACATGCTGATTTAAATAATACTTAACAAATTCATGCTAAACGCAATTAGTTTTCAACAACACATCAAGTAATCCAAAGCTCTAGAATGCCCAGATCATGGCCAGATAAGTATCACTCTGCAGTGAACAGAAAAGACCAATATGAACTGCAGATATGCCAATGCACAAGGCTCTGTTAGCGTCTCATCCCATTGGTTTAACGATTCTGCCTGAGCCGAGTAGCACCACTTAATCAGTCGAAAAAAAAAAAGAAAAAAAAGAGTACCACCACTTAAGTCAATGATAGCCAAAACCATGCGAAAGGCATATTCCAATTACCAAAATGTATTAATCATAGAGCTCATGTGGATCTCGTAAAGCAGAGCAGAGACGGTCCTCAACACACACCAAAAATTTGTAAATTTGGGACTTGAAATGCTGCCACTTTGATTATTTTGCCATTTGTGTGAATGAAATATTAAACCATATGTGTCTATAATTTATGGTCTCAATGGTAAATTTGCGAAGCACAATATTCAAAAAATAAAAAACTCACAAGAAACCCCGATAGACATTGCCCATGCCCCCTCACCCCAAACCGAAGCTTCGCCATTGCGCGATAGAAACCCGACCATGTGCGAGTTCAAAAATCAAACACCCCCGGAAAGAGAATAAAATGAATCGCCGAACTAAAAATACACCATAAGAGAACAGAGAGCGATTGACCGTGAACATATGCCGCCATTCCCGAAGGCCAGGCTCAAACCGACTTACACACGGATGCCATGGTGCGTCCCATACCACCCTGGACGCGCCAAGATCGTCCGCGCGTCCCTAATCTAAGAGAGAGAGGCGCTTGGAAGATACAGAGTACACAGCAAAGGACGGGGGAGCACGGGGCGCGGTGAACGCGCGCGCTTACGGAGATCTTGTGGAGCGGGACGACGGACTTGAAGTAGACGTAATCTCCCGGGGCCACGCCGCCGCTGCCTCCCTTCATCTCTCCTCGCGCGCGGCCGCCGGAAGAGGTCGCCGGCTTCGTAGGCTGCCGCCGAGATCGGGAGAAGCGGGAGGGGGAGGAGAAGACCCAGCGTCCAGTTAACCACGCGTCAGGGTGGGGGCACTAGACCCTAGCTCCCTATGACGTTGGGCCAAGGTAAAGTCCAGGGCCCCACTCTCGTGTGCTGGCGTGGACTATTATGTTCACTGGACGGGGGACCCAGCGTCCTTGACGTGGGGGCGATTAGGTGGAACGGATGATTGCTGAAGGGCCGGTTGTGCTCGCTCACGGGTCGTACTTTTTATCACTGACATGTGGGCTGGACTTTCTTCGTTTGGTGAGTGGGTGCCGCGGCGCGGCGAGGTAACGTTGGATGGGTTTCCGTTACTGGGTGGGACTGCGAGATAATGGAGGCGGGACAGCTCGGAGCGGACGGGCCTGGGTCCTGGGATAAAGGAACTCTCTTGCTTGTCGGCACCAGACAGGTGGACCCGCGAGGAAACTTGCCACGGGGATCTGGACGATCGTGTACATGAACAATGCTTTCTCTGTACCGCAACACGACAAGTATTCTCAGATCTCGAACCTGTAAAGATCGCTCGCAAGCACACTGCGGTGAGATGTTTCTCCACGGCATGATATTTGTCTTGGATGATGTCATCAATTAGCACAAATTATTTTTATTAATCATCCCGGCTGGGTTTTGGAACGCGACTAACACCACGGTATCAAAAGCCATATCAACGAGTTAGCGCTAAGTTATCAATATATTTCATCCATTTCTAAACTATTATTATTATTAATTTTTAACATTATCTTTAACTATTTATATTATTAATTATAAATATTATATATTTTATTATAATTTACTTTAGCATAAAAGATATTTGAAACACAATCTATAATTTTACATATTTTAATTAATTTTTGAATAAAACAAATAGTCGATGTTAAAAATCAATCATGATAAGAAGTACACTGATAACGCGCTTGTCACGTTTAGCATGAGGCAAAGGATGATTTAGCTACCTTTTTCCAATAAAGTTGTGAAGCATAACTTTTTTTGGGGGGAAATTGTATTCTTGACCTTGAAAGAACTCGATTTTAAAAATTTACCATCAAACTTTTCATATGATTTTTTTTTTGAGGAAATTGTATATACATATTATTGTTTAGTTTATGGATACATTGTAAGACCTTTTTTGACAGAAAAGTAAAATTGCTTATTCATATGTTTCTCTTGTCAATTTCATCTGATTCCTGTGAAATTTCTATGCGAATCCTGTGAAATTATTATGTGATTAACAATGTCAGTTTGATGACGTCAGTGACGGACAATGTTATCATAGTGTCGTTATTGCTGACATCATCTTTGACCGACGCTACTATGATCGACTCTAATATAAATGACACATGTCCTAAATTCTCTTTTATATAGAAAAATTGTTATTGCAACCCGAACTGAGAGCAAAAGTCTTTCTATTCTATACCGTCTTCTTTTCAATATCCATTCAGATACAATAATATTTTTTTTATTTTTTATACACAATCTCTACAATAGAAAAAGTTGGTGCATCGACACCTGTGGCTTTTTCTCTCAAAAGCTCAATTAGCTCATCTTTTGAGGAACCTTCTCCTCTCTATTCTCCGTGCACAAAAAGGCAGGGCCTGCCGTAAGAAGACCCCTATTACAATCTAACCGATGAGGTATTTGATAGTCAAATTAACACTGTTTATTTTAACTCAAACGAAAATGTCTTATATAACTCTATCTTTCGTAGCATATTCCCACTCAAAGCACTAGGCAACTTAATTTCACTGATGAAGAAGAAGCGATAGTGCCGACTGAGGACAGGATCGCCCCCACATCATCCACTACACAGAAGACACGAAAGGGTGGTTTCAGGAAAGCCAACAAGCTACATGCGGGAATTTTTGATGTAGAAGTTGTCGACCAATGTGGTACACCTGTGGAGCCAGAAGGAATCAACGCAAAATAGCGTAATGATTGTGATGTCTTAGTAAGAGAAAAAGTTAGGATTATATTTCATGATTGGTATAGTGTCTCAAAAGAAAAAAAGAATGAATTGTGGGACAATTTGTGCGCAAAGTACCTTTTCCCTACAGATTGCTTTGACCGTGCAAAAAAGGCTTCTCTCTACACAATGAGAAGTTGCATTCGGACATTTAAGACGAACCTTAATAAAGAATATGTTCGAAAGGGTCTGACACCATTCAAAAGTTCAGTTTCATGACACCTGATGATTGGAATGCATTTGTTGAGAAGATAACATCTGAAAATACTTTAAAGTGTAGGGAGTCTTTTAAGAAACTAAGTAAAAAGAACAAGATGCGTCCTAATCTCGGTCCATGTGGATATGCAGTAAAATCAAAAAGTGGAGGCTAAAAGAACAACTGGATCGAGAAGCTGAGATACCGGACCCACTAGAAGGATGCAGCGAATGCACTCGAAATTGAGTCTTGGGTCGATCTAAGTCAATTGATGATGGCCAATTGATTTCTAAAAGCTCAGATATTAGTGAAGTTGTACAAAAAGCGAAGGAGCTAGCTGCAAAGGAGAAGGAAGACACCTTTAAGCCAAAGAGGGAAAGAGACCAGCTTATTGTTGCCCTTGCAAACGAGGAACATCGAGGTCGTACATGAGCCGTCTCTTCAATGGCTTCGTGAAAATTAGGGTTCTCGAACGACGCGAGTAGCTACAAGAAGCGTGATCCACCCAAGAAAGATGATGAACACGAGAAGTAGAAAGAAAACTTTTTTCAATTCCTCAAAGAAAATCCACACTTCATCCAACCATTTGTGTACCGGATGTTCAAATCAGTCTCAATGACAACATCGAGACTACTCCAACTACTAAAAACCTGCCTCCAAACAGTCATGGGTCCGCGCCTAAACTAGCCACTAAGTACCTAGTGGATGATATAATCGAGAATACTCCTTGTTCATTGAATATGGCTCTTGGCAGAAAAAGGAGCATCAAAGTTGCAGAAGGCATTGCAATGCCTCGTCGTACATTTCATACTGTATCTATTCTACTAAAGTGTGCTAAGATGCAATTAATCAAGGTAGTAGATGACAAGTATCTTGATTTTGGTCTTGATTATCCTGATGAGGAAGAGGGGATTGACATTCTGAGAGATGCCGTTAATAATTTCGTCCTTTGGCATCGACGAGACATTGTTTTGTAATCTGCGGTTGAAACAACACCAGTGTCTCAACCTACTCCAGCACTTTCGCCTCGATCTTCTCCAACAGAAGAGAATGAAGGTGATGGTGCTGAGGGCCATCTCGTGGGCCCCCCTTCGCCTCCCAAGAGACACAAGGATGAGGCTATTGCGGCTGAGAGGCCTATCATGGACCCCCCTTCGATTCTCGAGAGACATGAGGATGAGACTGCTGCTGTTGAGGGGCTTATCATAGACTCCCATATGCCTCCGGAGACATATGAGCATGAGGCTGCTCTTGCGGAGAGGTCTATCACGGACCCCCTCCGCCTCCTAAGACACATGAACATGAGGCTGCTCTTGCTGAGGGGCCTATCATGGACCCTCTCCGCCTCTCGAGACACATGAGAACGAGGGTATTGCTGAGAAGCCTATTGATGACCTCCCTACGCCTCAACCGACACGTGCTAAAGACTCAACATCCAGCAAGAGTATAGGTTAGCACCTTCTATTAACTAGTATGTTAACAGCTAGTGTAGAACACAAATTAATGTTCTCTTTTACGGTTTAAACGTTCCTCAAGGTTATGACAAAACTATACACCTATGAGAAAAAAAAACTGGTGGAGCACACACCTCTAGTGCCGGAGGGTCTTCTTGAAGGATTTTGGAATTTTACAGAGGATGATTTTTCTGAGTTCAAATATGGCATGCCACAATTACCGAGCCATATGTTCATGGAGAAGGACTAGATGCATATTTTTCATTGGTGATACTTAGAAGCATGTTCTAAAGGTGTTTAGTGTATCCAAGCTAAGATTCCTAGGGAACTTTTTAACACTGTGCCAATAGATCTAAATGTGTGATTTAAAGACATACATGCCCTCTATCGACTTAAGAGATTGGATGCCACTCTCATAACCGTATGGTGCTTGTAAGTGTTTCGAACAATAATAACCTTATAATTAGTCATACTATTATTAACACCATAATTGACTATGTATTGTTTCATGTTTTTAAAATATGCTTCCACTGTGGTGCAGATAAGAAAGTCGAGTACCTTAACCCAACAGCAATAAGCCAATCAGCGATCAACGTCTCTATATACCACCTTGACTTGAAGGACAAGAGGAAAAATGACCAAAAGATGTACCATAACGTGTTGGTCGAAAATGCTAGAAATGCTGCATCAGCCTACATAGGTAGGGCTATGTACACTTGATGAGACAGGGTGTGCATCATGGCTCCTTATAACTTTGAGTGAGTATGCTTTCCTCTATCACTTACTTGACCCTACTTTTGACTAATAAATTCAAACACTAACATGATTAAGTGTACTTTTGTTATATCGATCATTGAATTGATTTTATGATATATCCAAAATTAGGGAAAGCTTGGGTATTTGACTCCCTTGATCATGACAGGAGCACTTATAACGATTTTTTGTAAGTCCTTGATGCATAATGACCTCTAATGTTATTTTAATTATTTAGCGATATGATATTCATAATCATGACACAATATTTCTTATTGGTGACATCGCTTACCGGTTCAACATCGAGCTTGGAGAAAAACACCATGCAAAACGAAAAAAAAAATTATCGTACAAAACATATTTTTCGGTACTACTATACCATAATTAAATAATCTATATCACTATATTTTTGTTTATATCTTTAAGACTTTTAACTTTTTCATTTTGTTCTCAAAGTGTGCAAAACAGGCTCCTAGCAGTGTCCATTGTGGCTACTATATGTGCAAATACATAGAAGTTGGCTCTGGAAAATACATGACATTGCGCAAGTAAGATTATGTATGAAAAAATGTAAGAACTTGCAGTTTTAGTAATATTGTTATATACATTTTCACGTTGTATTGATATTTGTATTTTAGTAATTACTAATTATATTTTTAATATTGGCAGCCAGACAAGCAGTGCAAATGTAAGGAAGCCAATATAATGAAGCTACACTCTATGACACTGCATCTCGGATGATCTGCTTCATGATGCATGAGTTTATTCATCCAATGGGTAAATATTTTGACCTAGAAGGTGCTGTGGCAAGGCATGAAGAACTTTTTAATTGGTGCGGGAAATATAACAATTCTGAACTAATTTGGCAAAACTTTGAGGCTGGGCAGAAGAGAATTAATGAACAAGACCGGAGTTGGTCGAGCAAATAAAATTTTAGTTGTTAGTTCTATGTAAAGTATGTATGTATATATGTAAATTAAGCTGCTGCAGTGAATGAACTTCAGTATATATATGACCCTAAACATTCACTTTGTGAATACATTGTCTTCATCAATATATTTTATTAATCTGTTACTTGCATTTGATTTGTGTTATTCAGATATTCAAATACATAAAAAGTGTCGGATTTGTGACGTCATAGAAACCGACACCCCTAATCCAAGAAGTAGTGTCAGCCACATGACATTATAATATATGACATGAGAGTCTTATAAACAATGTTGAGAAAATTGACATTCTTGAGACCGATACTGTTGCTAGTAAAAGCAGTATCGGTTGCATGACGTCAACACAACCGAAACCATAGTGAAAATAGCAGTGTCGGGTCTATGATATCATAATAAACGACACTGATATAACGTAAATCAGTGTCGGTCGTGTGGCGTCAAGATGCAACACTGGTGTAACTAATTGCAGTGTCGGTTAGATGATATCATGCCCTCCGACATTACTGTTATTGATACTAGTGTCGGTCAGGTGATATCATGCCGTTCGATATTGCTGTTTTTATGGTTACTGTCGGTCCAGCTGGCGTTATCTCCACCGACACTGAAGACACAGCTATCAATGTCGGCCAGGTGATGTCTTTTGACCGACACTGATAAGTTGATTCAGTGTCGGTTTTTTCGGTCCGACATTGATTACCGTTTACAGTAGTGTCGTGTGAGGAGTGTCACACAGTTTAATTAACACTGCGGAACCTTGTGACCCTACGTTAAAGAGTCTTTTCATAGGAGTATATGGCGCTGTAAGCCAGTGGCAGCGACCACGCCCCCCAGTACGCGTCCCCACCCCTCCCCGACAAGACCCGGTTGTGCGGCCGCGGCCATGTCCAGTCCAGTCGGCCACCTGGAGCCCATATGCGGCTGTGCACCTGATATTCACTTATTCAGATTGCTTTTCTTTGGAACAGCGGCCTATACGAACTCACTGTATCACAACTTCACAAGCAGGTGACGAGTATGGAACCGAACAGCTTGGAGAGAGACGAATCATTAAGAAGATAAAGAAACGTGAGGAAGGGTAGGTTAGTAATTTTAAGTGTTTTAAGTTATGAAATAATATTGTAGTGAGAATACTATAATAACAAAGTGTCAACGTTGTGAATGCTATTGTAGATAAACCAATCTTGAGAGTGCTATTAGGGAGGAGCCACTTCTTAGCAGTGCTATAATAGCAAGGGACGAAGAAAAGAGATGGGGGGCATGGGCCAGGGAGGACGAACACAACATGGAGGGGTGCGGGGAGGAAGATGACCGCTCACAGTCAAGGGCATAAATGTCAGTAATCAGGCTCCTAACGATACAAACTGGATGTAAGCAAACAGAATGATAAATTTCTAAACGGAAGAAATTTTGAAGGTATTAAAATGAAAAAAAGTTTGATGCTAAATTTTTAAAGTCGGGTTCTTTCAAGGTCAAGAACCTAATTTTTTCCTTGTTTTTACTTTGGTGAGGAGAGGCCAGCACCTAGCTGGCCTGGCTCTATAACTGGTCAATGGGCCATGTCGGGCCCAGTTGGGCTCGTGCCCTGTTCGAGGCAGCCTGGTACGGCCCATTAAATAATCGAGCCGTATCGTGCCGGCCCGTGGGCCGTTAGCTTAGGCCCAAGCACTACTCGAGTATTTTCAGATGGGCCGTGTCATGCTGGGGCCGTGCCGTGCTATGTCGGCTTGAAGCTCAAAAGAAAAATAAACTTCATTTTTATTCAAAAAATTACTGAAAATAGCTATATAATACTTAAAATATTGAATTTTGAACATAAATTGGTCAAATTACATGTATTTAACGTTAAATTTCAACTAAAAGTTCTACGAACCTACCGGGCTGTGTGTGCTGGGCCTAACGAGCTACACGGGCTGGGTGCCGGCCATGCCTAATCAGACCGTCCTAAATGGGTCGTGCCCGTGCCATGCCAACGGGCTTGCGCCTAGGCTCAGGCACGACTCATGTTGTGCTTCATGTCGGCCCGACTCAGCTGCACATCATGCTAGACCAAAATGGCCAGGCCTCGTGCAGGTCTATTTAGCCCGGTCCACTTGGGCAGGTATTTGTGGCTCCTCATGACTCTGCGGTCAGTGGCCTGAACATCTATAACTAGATGATACCTCGCGCGTTGCTGCTGGATATATACATGGATTATGGCTACCCTTTCATGATCTCAATAACACTCTACGAAGATCTGTAGTAAATAGGATAGGAAGTGAAGTTTAGAATGCTTAGCATCTCTTAATTTTGTTGATACTATAGAGTGGAGGCTGGCGCTATAGTGTAATTTTTTTGTATATCACAAATGCATGCTCTGTATCTCTACAGGATCTTTTTGCACTTCTTTCTCATGGCTAATCAAAAAACAAAAGACAACAATGCTGTAATCATGAGAATACAATGTGCCTGATTGAATAGATATGCAGCAGTGAACAAAATTACAAAATCACCGAAGAAAGATTAATTTCAGCGAACCTGTCATATCTCAAGCTATCGCAGCGAGGTGAGAAAGCAAGGATGATGTCAAATGCCGTGGAACGTGACGCTTTCGATCATGCCCTCATGAAGGGAGAAAAAACTTTGCTACCTCATTCATGAATGAAACGCCCCAAAAAAATTTGCTAGCCATCATGACAAAAAAGAACCTTCTAGTTGCTCCATCATCTGCCTGCAATGAATAGAAGAAGACACTAAAAAATCTGCACGACAATTGTCGCATTTTTGTGTATGTTTTTGTTATGCACTCTAGTTAAAAACAGTATATTTTAAATTTATTATTTAACAAATAGAAGTATAGTTGCTTTGACATAGATGACAAAGTTCTATAAATATATATTTTAGTCTTAAAGAAGTTTAAGTATTTTTAATACAAATTATTTCTAATTTTATAACTTAATAAATTTAAAATTATTTCTAATTTATATTAGGAACGTTTGATTAAAATATTGCATTCAAAGCTACTTTTTTAGACCTAAGCGAAAAAATGATTGAAGCTTAAGTTTTTATAGTAATCAAGGAGTATTTTTAAGAGATAAAATAATTTAAGTTATCTAAATATATATTTTTATAACATATAAAGTCTTTAATTGTAGCATATACTTACAAGACATAGAAGTAAAATAAATTTATAAAAAACTTCTCTTATATCTTTTCTAGTAGTTCTATTGAATCTATAACAAAAGTAAATTTGATTTTACAAAACAATTAAAGTTAATTTCTTATATTTATGTCTGTTATCTATGTATACTACCGTATACTCTCTTCATTCTTAAATTATTAAATTATTGTTTACTGTTGATTTTTAATATCATCTTTGACTATTTAACTTATTAAAAAAATAATTCAAATATGCAAAATTTTAAGTTGTGATTCAAATAACTTTAATGATAAAGCAAATTATAATATATAAAATTTATAAAAAATTAAATATGACTATAATCAAAAAATTTATGTTAAACCTGAAAACTAGGGCGATGGCATGATCGTTCATTCCTGCTTCTGCCTATAGAAGCACGTTTTTACGTTGATCGGAAAAAATATATATTTTTTTAATATTTATCGTTAGATTCTAATTTGATAGTTAATATTTTTTAAAGTAAAGAACGAAGGTTAAGAGAACACTCGTGCTTTAATATATAAAGATGTGGAGGCTGATGATTTCGTCGCTAGAAGAGTACTGCGACATGCAACAATGAGTGCTGCTGAGAAGAGAAATATATGTAGAAAAAAAAGGATAACGTATCGGCTACCATGAATACATAATCAACATGACGGCTCGACTGATTTCTTCGTCTAACTGTTGGGTCGAAAGGACATTAATAGACACGGAAACACTCGACGTTTTGATAACTATTTTAATTATTTGCAAGAAGACAAAAAAAAAATCTAATTAAATATAGTACTGATGAAGAAAAATAAATAGAACGACGGTTCGGATGGGAAAGCTTTCGAGATCTAACTGTTCAAGTAAAATAAACGATATGGCTTGGTGAAAGTTGAGATTAGACTTGTTATTGAGTTGCGTTTATATAAAAATAATAGATACTTATATTTTTACCACCCACTAAAGTTCAATCTTTCACCTCGAGGCACGTCATTTAAATTGTTTTAACAGTTAGTTCCGTTGTTTAAATTATTATCTACACCGTTGTCTATTTTAAAAATGAATTTGATACATATTATTACAATTTTGCAAACTTTAAAATATATCAAATAAAATCTTGTAAGTAAATAATACATAAGTTCAAATAATATATTTTAAATTTTATAAAATTGTAATGATACTTATGCAATTAATCCTTTTTATCAAACCTTCCCCCGCGCCCCGCCAACTCCCCGCACCGCCCTCCCCTTTCTTCCCCACCGCCGCCCCTGCCTCCCCACCTTCCCCACAGCGCCCAGCCGCCGCCTCCCCGTCTCTCCGTGGCCCGCCGCCATCTCCCCACCTTCCCCCGCGCCTCCCCCACCTCTCAGCGGCTTGCCTCCGCCACACCACCTCAATGCGGGCCGCGCTGCCGTCGAGGCCACGCTGGGCCCCAACTCCTCACGGGCCTGAACGCCGCGCCCCTGAACTCGCTCCACCTCCCCTTGCGGCAGACTGCACACCGGTAGCGCCCACCTCGCCGTTGCCTGCCAAGGTAAGCTCACCTCCTCTCTCCTCTCCTCTCTCTCTTTCCCTGCAGGGTGCGGCTTCCAGGTAGTATGAAGGTCGGGTGGAGCAGATCTGGGAGTCCAAGATCTAAGTCCACGTAACAACTGATCAATTGTCCTCATTCTGTTACTTTCAGTTTTTCCATATATTCTTCAATATCAACGCATCAATTTTCTGTACTGATCATGTTTCAAACATTCCCATTGGTCTGTGGAGGCTACCTGTTTGATTTATTTCCTTTTACAAAATCAACATATGCATTTGAGCTATGTTCACATGAATTTACTCAGATTCTCATTTTGAATTTCCTGTGCATAATTTAGGTTCATAAAAAGTTGCTTTGTCCTCAGGATATAGTATGATCTTTGGCCTTCTTCATCATCATTTCAGGTAACAAATGATCAGTTGTCCTCACTGTAATACTTTCAGAAGCAAACGGTCTGCTTGCAATTCATAAATGATTTAAAAAATAAAATTTTGATTTACAGATGTAAAAGTCAGTTCATGTTTCAATACTTCTCGGTGAATTATTTTGCATGCCTCATTCGAGCTTGCATCGGGAGCAGTGATGAGATTAGGGGTGAACGTACATATTTACCTTTATTAGAGTTTCTAATTGTTGCACAAGGAAAATAATTGTGGTGATGTGTGGTGCTGGGGCAGTGCGCCAAGGCAGCAAGGAAGAAAAGATTAAATCCTCATTTTGAATTTCCTATGCATATTTATATGTTCATAAAAAATTGGTTATAGTACTTTGAGTACTCTATCTTTCTATCAAGTTAAGTATAATGTCATAATCTAGAGTTGTGCTGTCTTTCTGATATCATGTGGAATCCAATGATGAGCTAGCTTGGGTGGTTGTGTGCTCTCATACTTTCACACCTTGAGTATCAAACATCACAAGATTTTCCAAACAGGTGACCTCTTAATCTTTTCCTTTTTCATTTTCTATCCTCCTTATCCAGGCTGTTGGTCCAGAGATATTTTTACTTAGATTCTTTGGTTCGATGATGTGGTCTGAGATTTTTCTGAAAAAGTATTAGATGTACAAGCTTTGTGATGTTCATGGCATAATTAAGTAGCAGCAAACAAAATATATGTTCAAATTACTAAACATTCAAAATGCATAGGAAATTCTCCTAGCCATTGGTAGCCATTGAATTATATTTTTATATCATTTTCTACCCATTCATAATTTCCCAGAGCAACACACAAATTCTTCTAATAATGCCTTCACTAATTTATGGTCAGCCATGTTTTTCTGAACCATTAGCAGATATGCTCATAACAAATCTGCATACTAATTTCGAGTTTTACTGGACCAGAAAGGCTTGAGTCAAAGATTTATTGTACTGATCTTTAGCAGTGCTATATGGCTACAAAGCTTTGGGTAAGTGATGGAGCTTTTTTTCCCCTTTTGGCAAGGTCATTAACAATCTTGATACTTAAGGACTAACAAGCGTGCACGATTGATACATTAAGGTGCTTGGTATCCTCTGGGATGTAGCGAGTGGGCAGTGGGACCCAGCAAGGCCACCCCCACCCCTAATGCCACCTCTCTGGCTGGAGGTGACCAATGGTGAGTAGGTTCCTTCGAAGCCCTCACATCTCCATTTTTTGTTACTGGATTGCTTTGAAAGGAAAGATCATGCATGTTTCTCACTCATTAGTTATCTTGATACAGAGTTTGTCCAATGGATGCCCTTCTGCAGCTAGGGCCATCCAAGCTCAGGTTATGCTTTTGTAGAAGACAATAAGGAGGTATCCTGGGTTCAATAAAGGTCAAGATGACTCTGAAGTCTCTGAGATTATTCCTCCTCTATTGAGTTATAACCTTTCAAATTTGTCCAAGCAACTTGATTTTTTTCACTAACCTGTATTTTTCTCCACCCGTTCTGATACAATATTAATAGGCCACTTATTCAGTTTCAGGAGGATGCAGCTTTGATACGATTTGTTAAAGGAATGGAAGCTTCTGTCATGACCATTCTGCATTAGGGTAATGCTTGAATTTGATCCATGAACATAATTCATATTATTTGGTATGAGTACACTCATGCTTTGATGTGATAAGCTATATACAATCAACGGAAATCTTTTTTTTTATCTCACTCCAGTATTTTAGTGAACTAAATCACCACTTTCTGATCCTATTATATTTAGTAAAAAATTAATAGATTTAACTCCACAAGATGTAATACTAGAAGTGTATCTAAATATACATATCAACTGAAATCTGTTTTTATCTCACTCCAGTAGTTTTAGAATGAAAATTAAATCACCACTTAACATAATCTCTGGTATGTTTCGTTGGTTTACTGTTGCAAGGCCAGTTACATTACAAACACATTTATGGATTGCATTCTCAGATGTAAATTCACCAAATCCATGATTCATTGTAAGGTTTTTCAGTTTGGCGCATTTTGTTATTATTTTTTTT
>BCLG01005856.1:0-19840 GCA_001602295.1 Zoysia matrella | reverse complement strand
GCCGGAACGGCTTGTACGCGAAGCGCCCGGCGAAGAGCGCGAGCGACGCCACGTTCGACGCGGTGGTCGCCATGGTGGCGTACGCGGCGCCGCGCGCGGCGCACCACGACTCGGCGTGCCGGACCAGGTCGGTCGCGATCCCGAGACGCCTGCAAATCGGACACGCAGCGTGTCAGTGCACTGTCCCAGATGGCGTTTGCTCGCATTGCTCATGCAATGTGTCGGCACCTGATCATTTATTGATTAGTGATTTAGTTACCTGTGAGAGGGAGACACCCTGAGGCCAAGAAGGCATGCCGCCTTCACAAACTGGCACTGCTGCGCCTTGGAGCTGCTGAAACTTTGCTTCTTCTTCTTCCCTCGGCTCACCATCCTGGTGCAAGCCTTGATCACTCCGACAACCTCCTCTTCCTCCCCATACTCCGCAACCTACAAACATGCACGATCGATCAGCATCACTATCATAGTAGTATCATGCATGCACAGGATCAAAATTGAAGTAATATCAATCAATGGTGGCTGGTTGCTGTTGATTTATAGTATGTTAAAATTACCAGTATGACGTAGTCCGGCGCATGGCGGATCCGAGAGAACGGGTCGCCAATCTGCTCGACGTAGAGGGACAACCCTTTCTTTGCCTTCTTCTTGCTGCTCCTCGTCTTCAGTCCGCCACCATTATCGTCGGCGGCGGCGTCTGGGTTTTGGTCGCCGGACACGCCGACCTGGCACCGGCGCTCGAGCTCCTCCACGGCCCGGAGGTCTCTCTCCACGTCGAACTCCCTCACTCTTATCATCGTCTTCTTCCCAGCTGGCTCTGCTTCGCTTACCACTCCAATATCTCGATCTCTACCTCTTTCTTGCTAGGCTATAGCTCTTGATGATCTCTCTCTGTCTGATTCAGTATGAACAAAACAAACACAGCTATACAAGCTTCTTGTAAGCTGTTCTTGTTTGCGAATGCTTCTTCTTCCTCTCACTTTGGAGCAAAGGAAGTGAGCATTTATAAACGCAGGGAGATAGAGAGAGAGGAGAAGAGAACAAGCGTGAGGGCATCGTGGGCCCATGGAGAAAATAATCAATGGACGATATGCAAGGGGACACAAGAAAACAACGAGCCTTTGTATAATAGATTGTGTGAGCTTGATTTGATCATTAGAAGGATTTTAATATAGCTGTTGAGTATGATGACATAGAATATGTCCCAGTGCTTATCTAATAATGTAGGACCTAATGCCATCTCGCTGAAGTTCCTTGTCCCCTTCTCTCTCCTCTTCTTCCATCCTGCTCTCCTAAATTACTCCTTAATTACAAATGCTAAGTGATAGGGCCTAATTACTAGCTGCACAGTTAAAAGATGTGTGCTTACTAGCAAAGCTCACTTTTCATGCGCACCGGAGAGGCACAATTAAATTGGATACATGGGCTATAGACCAAAACCTAGAAATTCCAGTTAGAGAACACATCCAATATATTCTGGGCAAAGCGCGCATTTGTGTGGATACGTACTCAATCAGGGATTATAATCTTTGAAAGTTCTATTTTTTTGCATCGTCTTTTGTTTTTCCTTCCGAATCATCTGAATTCATCTTTGTGAAAAATGAACAATTAAAGTATATTTATCATCTGAAAACATGTTTGCTGAAAGGAAATAACACAGATTTTGAGCTGAAGAGGACTTTTTCTGTTGTTGTGAAAATATTTATTTTTTAGAAAAGGGAATATGTACTAATAGTGAAAATACGTATAGATTTAGAACCATAAAATTTCTTTGAAAAAGAATAAAATCCCAAAATAAGATCGAATAGTTATAGGCATATGTGTTCCTCGTTCCAGCGCGAGCTGTTTTTGCGTTGTTAAAACTTGCTTGGTCCAACTTGCACTTAACTGGGCATTATGCGAGTGGCCTAATTTGGTACACGTAATTGCTTTTATCATTGTGTTGTATAGATCCGTCATAGTGATATAAGTATTGGAGAATATTCCTGTCAGATGCAACTGAAGAGATGATTCACAAATGTTATTGGATAGTATTTTTCTCAAGCAGCCAAGAACATTCAAACTTAGGTTATTAACTAAGTATATGTATTAAAATAATGTGCTTACGTCTCTACCAGCTCAGGTGACCTCTATTGACTAAGTCTATGACAAGATTAGTCCAAATCAAAGACTTTGCAACATCAGTTAATTGGTCATTTCATGGTTTGAACTTTACATGTAAATATGTGACCATTAAATTACCTATCAACAACAAAATAACTAAACATAGCCTGAACAAATTTCGAACACTAGCTAGATTCAAAAAAATTATATCAGGGTTGAAAATCATGTTCCTATGAAACTTTTTGCAAAAAAAAAAAGTCAAATTTGTTGTGAGTTATTCAGGTGGGCTTGGCCTGATCCTTTTTTTATTTATCACAACTTCCTATAGTTATTATGCATGATTTGTACTGTAACAACTTATGTTGATTCCCGTTTCTTATGTAGTTGGAGTACAGGAATCAACAAACCTGTACCAACTAAAGATCTGTCACCAAAAAGTTGCGCACACATCGACACAGCATCACGAGGAGATATACATTCGGTACACGTATAGATTGAGCAGCCTCCAAGATACGCGTATCTAGCTAAGCAATTTGATTAGTATACTTTATTCAGGATTAAGCCGGGACCGTACCATTAACTATGCTGCATGTGCGACTCTCCCAGAAGGCACGTCGGTTCATCCCTGAGCTCTCTCATCCGCGTGTGTGACGGTCTGTCCATCTCCATCTCCATCGATATCCATATATATGAAAAATCTATAGTGTTCTCGATGATGTAACAAATCCAATTAACATAATCCTTGTAGGGATCACGCATGCTTATAATTATGTTGTGAATCACCGAAGATATGCATCTCCATTTTCCGCATGGTCCGGTATGTTTGATCCAATGATTCTCAAAAGCGCGAGTCGCTATCGAATTTTCGCGCAAATCGCAAAATCTTTTATTTGCAACTATTATTGTTTCCTTTGGTCACGATCTTAGAAATTTATCCTATTGGTGGTTGAGATGGAAACTGAAGGATGATGAGGCTTTGACCATGTAGTAGTAATTAAGTTCACTCCAAGTAGTGACGTGTTAGGCACACCGGAGTAACAAAATTAGTAGTTGAGGTTTGGTTGGGCATATATGCATGCCGTCATCGCTCCTGATCATATGCATAATCAAGTTTGTGACATAATTAAGGAAGTTAGCGTATAGTGCTGGGTAGCTGTGTCTGCTGGCAAAAAAAGATCAATTGAGTCATTAGCGAGTTGAATTAGTTTAAGTGCAGCAGTCATGAGTTGATAAGATGACCGTATAAGCACATACGATCTTGATGAGATTCCTGCGTGCATATTACACATGGATATTTTTGTAGTGCCAGCTACTTTCTCTTGATGTTGTTCCTGTTTAATGTGATGTCCAGCCTTGCCGCATCCTGATCAGCTGTCTCTTTTGGCTACTTTTTATGGATTCTAAAACGCTTTTAATCTTCCTGTTGTGTAGATACAGCCTATGGTGGTTTCTGATCCATGCATATAACTATATATATTGTTTTAAAGTTTCATTACCTACATCTTGAACCACTCTAGCTAGAGAGCTATCTGTGCCTATGGTCTGGATTATTCCTCCTAGTTGTCATGGTAGCTTAATTACTTCAATTAGGCCCCTTTGATTAATTTGCTTTGTTTAATTATCTGGAAAAAGGACGTGGAGTTTCACGGAAGGCCTCACGTTTCCCTGCATCGATCTTTCTGCCAAACTCCAATCCTATACGTGGAAGCACAGGACTAGATACGGTTCCACTCGTAGCCTTCATCAGAGATGTTGCAAAGGGGGTTGTTGTTTCTGGTCTTTTCGATATGGTATTTTACAGCAGACATAAAGCGTCCTAGCTATAACTAGATGTTTGAAAGGTGAGTTTTTAGCAGCAGTACAGACGACCAAAATTGGACGTGCTTGATAAAACCTACTGTTTATATTATTTTTTTCCACCAGTTACACTTGTAGATGTGCGGCTCCAAGCAGGGTAACTAACATGGTGTTTTGTTACTGTGCAGCAACAGCATGTAACAGTCATCACAAGTCCACAACTATAGGCAGCTGAACTTTGTATCTTGACTCGATTTATATGAGATCACCCTGCACAGTGAGATGATATATATATGACGATTATATATCCAAAATATATTGTTTGGTGCGAAAATCGCTCAAATTTTTAATTGATCGAGGTTATATATGTTGAAATCATCTGAAAGCTACAGAGCATTGACAAGAGAAAGCTTCCTAGTTTGGTCATTAGTAGCGCAGCCACATGGACTGTGTGGCTGGGCGACAATACAACAGACAAAAGTGCGGCCATTGCATCAAGTGAATTTTTCCAAGATCGATGTTGAATACCTAAAAAACACTTTGGGTTCTCTTCAATACGGAGTAGTACAAGATTTAGGATTCCGAGCCACTCAGCTGTTCATGGTCCACTATTTCGCTAATAAGCCGCCTGATACAGCGTCCAACCCCAAACCAAAGCAGCCCAAAGCAGCTGCACGATGGCTGGTTTTCCATGAACGACGACTAGTCGCCCAAGCTAGATTCGTCACTTGTGTCTTCAGTATCCAAATTATATTCTCCGATAATACACATTTCCGAGACGATCGATGTCAATCAAAATAATTTCGTGAAGTGCTGGGGAAGAGATATATCGATCGGTGTCCACACACTTACTGTCAATTACACAAGTCATCAAAACTTCCATTAGGTCACGCATCAGCCTCCATCTAGTCCCCTCCTTGTTGTTAAAGTACGCGCGCACACACAAACACCTGAAGTGACATGCATACGTTACAGAAATAGTATTTTATGCAGCCATCACTGGTGTTGGATCAGCTGACTCGTCGGATCCAAATCATGGCCATTAATCAATGATGGAGCAGACGAAAACTCCCGGAATCTACTTGAAGCATTAGCGTAATCAATAGAAGCTTAATTAACAAATTTCTACGGAGTAATAGATTACTAACGAAGAAACCGATGTGAACGCTAGTAGTTCAGCTAGGCTGCTCAGGGAAAGCTAGCTTGGAGCCAATCAGGATAAGAGGAACATCAACTTCAGATGGCACTGTCGAGCCGAACAAGTCACGAAACTTCAGCGTATGTGCTACCAAATCCTGCATTAAGCTTACTTGAGTATTGTGTATGCAATAATAATTAGATCAGTGTCATCCTGACACTGTTATGAAGGCATACGTGAATGATCATATGTACACCATTTTTCGTTTTTGATGACCTACATTCTTTTTTTTTATATAGTTAATCGCATATTACATGCTGCTATCAGTGAACTGCTTTGTTGTCATAGGCTCATATATGCTCATTAAATTAAATGGTGTTTATTGCAGCCTTTATTTTTGGCAAGCAAAATAGTAAAGCTCGTACAACATGAATAAAAATGTTAACATATCGAAATTGAATGATTTTCATATATAAAAGCTTTCCAGATTCACCAAGTCTGTGAAGGCATGTGTGATCTGCAAAGATTTCCAGATTCACAAAGTCTCAATCAATCTGGCTTTAACATTCCTAATATTTATTTCCATACACACATATCTTTTGTTAGGTCTAACTTCCAATTAAAGGTTCAAACCTTTGCTCTTCAAAAAACAATTGAAAGAAAAACAGAAGCCATGGCAGGTGTCCTTGCTCATATCATCGATTTGTCCTCGGCCTCTTAGCACTAGAAACGTGTCCAGTTCAGATATACAACTACGGGCACGGCCCCAACGTTCGCCTCTCACATCACTAGCATATATAAAGCCTAAACAAGCTCACAAGAATACATAAACGTACGGCTATCTCAAAAGGAGCCAAAAGAGAATCGATCGCCCGTTCCATTGGGTGACACCGGTATCTCCCTGCTTGGGTATCTTGAACGATTTTTAACTAAAGGCTACGAAAGGGAGCACAAATTTGGAATAATTTCGGTCCTAAGCTAGGAGTGAAAAGGGGTTTAAGCTAGTAGTAGCTGCAAATGAGATGTAGGTGACAGAGAATTTCGTTTTCAACCAAGCAGAGATTTGATGCATGGGAAGGAAGGCGTATGGAAGGTTACATCTCTTCGCTTTGTTGTTGGAATTTGACGGCGCCGGCTATAGCTTAAAGTGAGATGTGAGATAGCTAGGGTTGATACACAAGAATGTGTTTTTGTTTCCACTTCTTCCTGGGCAACAAATCAGAGATTCAGATGCATATGACCGAAAGAAAATCTTTTCAGAGATGGGAAAAAGATGTGCATTTCTGTCTTAAAAGAGCAAAGTATGACTAAGCTCGTTGATTGCGACAAAATAATTTGTAGAGCATGATCCATTTCTAATTTCTATATATAAGATTTGGGTGAAAAAGAAATAATTTCTGAGGTATGCTCAGATTCATTTCAAACCTTGATGGTCAAGACCTTCATTGTCATCTAAAATTTCACTTTGTGCTATTGTAGATGTGAATAGTGGAGTGGGCAATGCAAAGCGCCAGCCATTGTTAGTTGAAGTCACTATCTAATCCGATTCTTCCCATGAAAAACACGGCAAAGAATCTTGTGAGTTTGAACGATAAAGAAATCTGAAGATTCATGTGTCCTGTGATTTCCATGGAACACGTGATGTTCGATGTACCTCTGCGTTGCTCAACCGCCCTTTTGGTAGGCATTCACAAATAATATGAACAAGAACGACAAATCAAATACGGGCATACGATTAGCCTTCATGATCCGCTTATGTATGTCGTTTCATACAGTTTGTTTGAATGAACAATCATACCTTTTTTTTTCCATAAGCGCACTTAATCAAGTCTTCCCAAACAAAACGAGCCCGTTAAAATTCTTCCATTTTTCACTCGTCCAAAGGTAACCCTATTTGGAACAAACACTGTCGGTCGGTGCAGACATGTTCAGTAATTAAACGATGAACACATCCTTCGTGATGTTCAGTAATTGAAAAGACTTCAGTCGTCTGAACTTTGCACACCCCGAATACTGTGGCCAGCCTAATACATTTGGGCCGAAAGCGATTGATCCAACAGGCATTACAGGCCTGAGTCTAATAGCGAACTGTACCAGTGCAGGATATCAGTTCATGTAAAATAATTGCTACCACTGAAAGAAATGTGTTCGCAAGAACAATTGTTACTACACAACTAGAAGTCGGAGGGGTTGATTAGATGACTCGCACAGCTAGTATACAAAATTGAGAACACTTTATTGGAGACCTTTCAAGAATTATGGCATCACTTCAGCCCATCGCCAAGGCCAGCAGGCATTCCTAAGCTCTGTGCCAAGTCTGCCATTCTCTCTTTCATGGCCTGCAGGTATTAATATGAGACAGTTTAAGTTTAGAAAACGATTTTGCATTTTATGGAGATTAAGCAATATCTGGATTCACACCTGGACACTCCTTTGGTGTGCATCCTTGTACGCATCATTGACCAGCTCAGAAAGTTTCTGAGGAATGGATAAAATTTTAGAGGAAAAAATTAACTAAACGGGGCTATAATTTAAGCTGAGAAAAGAGAGAATGACTTGAATAAAATCAGATAATAAGAGGTTGAGGTACCCAAAGCATTCCTAATTATCCAATTAATCAGAATCTCAAACTTACTAATCCATAATCCACCTTAATAATATACTTAGATTCACATAAGCTGACTTTTATGGATCGAAAATTGGGTGCCATTGTGCCCTATAAGTAGTAGGTTCGCGTGTGTTCCTTTATCTTCTCCCATTTAAACTGTTCCTTTATCTTCTCCCTTGTAAACTGTCAACTGAATTCCTTTATTAATACATAGCATCAGGGTCTTACAGGGGCAAATTATGTGTCTCATGAATTTGAAATTTTAACTTGCACTCTCATAATGTTTCATTATCCAAACAGGTGCACATTATTCACTAGCCATTTTTTAGGACATGAGTGACAACTAATTGGTTTTGTTTTGCTATGTGTGCGCAAAGGTGTTTAGCCAATACAAATATGACCATTGAAAATTATAGCACGTGGTTGTACCATTACCTCACCCATGCAAAGAATCAAGCGAACATTAACTTAAGGAAGCATAATAATCAACTAGTTAGTGAGACATGATACATACTTCTGCACCCAATTCCATTGCAGCCTCCGTGATTTCAACTCTTATAGGTTGCTGGTTTCCTGAAAGTGTTACCTGGTTGAGGAATCAAAATTGGTCAATTTGAATAGGCAATGGGATTATGGATATATAAAAGAATGTACAATCAGAAATCCAAACAAATATAAGGAACATGAAAGTCCATGAGAACTTAAACTCATAAAGTATTCTACAGGGAACGCAAGTTATAATTTAATTAATATGCTCTTTTACAATTCAAATTTAATAGAAATATCAATTCAGTTTTGTATATCAGCAACACCATGATACATTAATCATTTCTGCCTTCCACTTTGAAAGTATTCATGCGCCGAAAGAAGGTCATGAGAATGAAATATGTTATAAGATCATGTGACAGTGCATGATGCATGGTCTCGACTACAATGTTATATGTCTGGCTAGCCGCAGGTGAAAAAATATTACATAACTTCACTTCATCATATAGCAGCAGAGAACTTCATAATAGAGCAGGGAAAGATATTGTTGTAAAAATAGAATGCAATCCTTTCAGAAAAACTAAATATTAGAGGGATGATGACGAGTTTTTTCCAGGCAGATTTTACCCGTTTTTTGGTTTTCCCAGTATAGCGAGAACTGGGTTTTATGACAGAGATATATTGGGTACAGGGGCGGACCTAGGATTAGGGAGAAGACTAGGGCCATTTCATTGAAAGATGGTGCAAATTGTCTAAGATTATAGGAAAATCGATAATCTCTTCAATATAATCAGGAGCTAAGACCAGGGACATGGCCCTAGTGGCCCTAGTGCTGGGTCCGCCCCTGATTGGGTATAATGCAGGAAACAACTCAGCTAGCAGGTGTGAACATAACTCCTCAACTGATCCAAGACATACCTTGATTAGTTCGCCTTCACAATAACCATCAATCTCAGTCCTAGAGACAGGAGAGAAATAAAGTCAGACAATTAAGCCACTTTGCATAAATACCACTTGATGATTCAAATGCATACGCTGCAAGCTCCTTCTGCACCCTGACAGCTTCAACTTGAACTACCATCTGGGCCTTCTTAACAGTCTCATAGAGATTTTGCATGTTCCCAAAAATTCCTGCCTAAAATAAGCATGACATGAGTGGGCTTCATAAGTTGTTATAAAAAAAATGGTTCGTTGTTAAGAGCACATATATATAATGTTACAAACTACGGTGTCAGAATTAGTACAGATACCTTAGCCACTATGCAGAAAACTGTATAAAAAAAACCTCAACAGTAATTTGCAAAATTATGTGCAGACAACTTTAATGTTGACATGATGAATAGGATACCGAAAACAATACTACTCGAAATCTAACAGAATTACAGCTTCAAATTCAGGAGTGACATCGTTAACAGCAGGCTAACATAGAGCCTCATCTTCCTAAGGTTATGCATGTAAATGCTTGATGAGTTGCCCCAACAAATTTCAAATGAAAAGAGTACTTTAGCTATTGGAGTGGAACAATGACAGTACTGAAAAAGAATAAGACAAACAGCAAGGTAAAATTATGATCTTACTTTCGACGGCGCCTCATCACCGTTATCGTGTTTATCCTTCTTTCCACCAAATAAACTATACACACGGAAGGATCTATAACTAGATCTTTTCCTTGCGGTACATGACAAACAGAAAGCACATTCTATGCTTATTCTATTACCTGTGCAACATCAACAGTTGTAACAAGGTAAGCACTGGTAACTCAAAGGGAAATAAGGGAATCCTAGAACACTGTAAGAGACTATATATTGCTCATTTTTGTTCCACAAAGTGATGCTGAATTGGCAATGAGAGACAAACAAAATGAAGAAAAAAACAAAGAATTAAACCAACTTGGCCCCTGGTACTCGTAAAGAACAAACACAGAGAAAAAGAAATAGACACGGTCAGGTCTTCCCAAATAAATACAGAGTAGTCTTTAGGGTTAATTGGTACCATGCCATTATAATTTTGATGGTTTGAAAATATACCATTGAACTTCCAGAAATAGGACTGGTGCCATTATAATTTTGAAAAGCTGGAAACATGCCATTTTGTACGTCTTTAACCATTCTAGGTCCACTTGCAGGCAACCGTATTTTCATATATACCAAAATGCCCTTCTTCTTTCTTTTCCCCAACTCAACCACCTGGCTCTCTTTCCCCGCTGCCGCCTTCAGTGACCGGCGACGGAAATGCCGATCCCGATGGGTGCGTCGGCCTCTGTTCTCTCGTTCCCCACAGCCGCCGCGCTCCTGGAGGCCTTCACCGCCGTCGCCGGCACCACCTGCTGCTTCACTCACACGGGCAGCAGCGGCTCGGGCAGGATGACGACCAGCTAGCGAGGGAGCGGCTGGAGCTCGACGCGGTGGGGGTATCACTCACGCTGCCGGACGCGGTGGTCCGCGGCGACCATGTGATCTACGCCGTGGACCGGCTCCTCGTCCCGCGGTCCGTGCAGGATGAGTTCAACCGGCGGCGCAGCCTCGCGTCAACCGCAGCTGTGGTGCCGGCCAACACGCTGGAGGTGGACCTGACCTCCCTCGCGACCGAGATGGGCTGGCTCATCTCCAAGGTGTACGTGCAGACCGTCTTCGCGCTCAGCGACGAGGCCAGTCACCACCGACCAGCTCAACGAGCTAGGGTCCCCGGAGAACATCCTCTACTACGACATGGCGCCTGAGTACCAGACCAAGTCCACGTACAATACCGTGCGCAGATTCGAGAAGGTTCGAAACGACATGCTCAGGCTCCTGCACAAGGTCACCGCGCACGAGGCCGACAGCTCTGTCACGTTCGTCGAGTTCTCGCGGCACGGGATCGCGTACACGCTGCACCGGTCATACCATTTCGGAGGAGGCAGAGGCGGCGGGAGGCCACCGCCCTCGTCGAGCAGCAGCTTGAGCGCAGCGGACGGCAGCGTTGGACGCGTCGCGGTTCAGGGAGGTTGAAGCGAAGAAGGCGTCGTCCAAGGACTGCGCCCTGGCGTAGAGCGTGGTCAAGCAGCTCAATGCGGGCACGCCGCGAGGCTGGCGGGCACGCGCAGGAGGCCGATGAGGAAGTCCACCGTGTCCTTGCGCGCCTTTGCGTACAGAACACACCGGAATCAAGGAAGAAGGGGGGCAAAAAGGGATATATGAAAATATATCTGCCTACAAGTGGGTTCGGAAGGATCAAAGACATAAAATGGTATATTTCCAACTTTGTCAAAATTATAATGGCACCAGTCCTATTTCCGGAAGTTTAATGCATATTTTCAAACTACTAAAATTATAATGGCATGGTACCAATTAACCCTAGTCTTTATGGATGATTCACTCTTCAAGATTTGATCCACCTCACCGGCTGCCGAGCACAGAAGTGAGCTACCGTCTGAGACAGACACTCCATTTCTACCACCTAGCCTGGTGTGCCGGACGCACCCCCACTGGCCCCTATGGCCCTATCCCACCGGCAGCCTTCACCGCTTGAGCACCGGCAGCAACCTTGGCGCAGAAGGTCAAGCCCTGACAAGCTACAAACCCACGGGCGCTTTGCCCTTCTCACCCAGGGAGACGAACGAACTCGCACTCGCGGTACCACGGCGCCGGCACCAATCGAACCTTCCTCCCAAATCAGGCTCCAATGTACGTACGGAAGAAATCGATCCAAATTTACTTGTGCATCTTAATATTCTCCCTCAATGCCTCCTAATTCTCCTCTAATAACGACACCCAGAGCAGAACTAACCGAAATGGAGCGCAAAGATTGGAGCTTTGGAACTTACGAGTAGGGTTCGAAGAGAGCGGCGCCCAGAAGGATGACCGAAAGGCCACCGGAGCAAGGGCTGCGGAGGGAGCCATCGCGCGAAGGCGTGTCAGAGAAGAGGCCGCCGCCCACCGGAGAAGAGGGAGGGTGAGCGCCGCGTCGGAGGAGACGAAGAGGGGAGAGGAGGCCGTGAGAGAAACATCCAAACAGGCGGATTTTTTGGATAGATTGAAGATATCGTTTCGTTGTAGGGAAAAAGAGCAAGAAAACGGGAAAGGAGAAAGACTGACCTGGAATATTTATTTTTTAAAAAAAGGCAACAACAGCGAATTTTAATTTCAATTTTTAAAAAGTAATACTATCTTAAAATATAAGATTTGTTATGGTGTTTGAGGTTAATAACAACCGTTAATTATATTAAATATAACGGTTAAATAATTTCATTAATGTACTCATTAAGAAAAACTATCTTAATAAGCAATCCTTATGTTGTCAACCATTATGAAATTTACATACTAGCAGTCAAACTCTGAAGATTTACAGTTTAAAACGAAACTAAAACTAGCTATATTCTATGACAGATGCAGTATTCGGCAACCGATAAGAATTATCATGGTAATTAATTTAAATGACTGACAATGACCTACAAATAATGATATTGGTTATACATGTCTACAATTTATATTTGCAAATACGCTTAGTGCTAAAATTAATGTTCACAGTCCAATCTATAGCCCATATTATACGGTAATCACAGATGGTGATATATTGGAGAAAATCATCAAACTTCCTAGACTCTAAAGTGCGGGTGTTCAAACTTCAATATTCATGTCCGCAAAATTAGCCTTCCGAATGAACACTATACTACCTCCGTTCTTTAATTGTTGTTGGCGTTGACTTTTATCTTCAATTTTGATCACTTGTTTTATTAAAAAAATTTAATAAATATCATATATTTTGTTATGATTTCATTTATGATTACAGTTATTTGAATCACAATATAAAATTTTGCATATTTAAACTAATTTTTTAATAAAACGAATAATCAAAGTTGACATTGAAAGTCAACAACGACATCAATTAAAAAACCGAAGAATACACAATTTCGCAGCTTGGTGCATTGTTTAATAACGCCTCTCTTACAAGCAAACTTTAAAAAACAAGAAAAAGAAGAAGTATCCCAACGCTTGTCCAATAATTCACGCAGACGTCAAATTCAGAGGATTCCTTTGAAAAGATCCAAACTACCACCAGAAAGCACAGACGGTAGCTTAGTCCACTTTGCAATTCCACCCCATATATTATTATGTTTTGTCCTTTCTCTCCTCTCATCGTCTGCCTCATCTCCTCGTCTCCCTGATGCTGCCGACACTGCCCAATCTTCTACTATGATCCTATCCAACATAGAGCAGTAGAAAAATCCCATATCGATTCCATGATTTTCACTCCCACCCTTCACGACCGAATCGAATCTAGCGTTCATCGAAGGAGTTGGATTGCTCTTTGGAGGTCGCTTCCAATAAATCAAGAGAAATCCAAAGCTTCCTTCTGGTCCGAATCCTTGCGGACTTGGTGAACAGAATTGAATTGGGCCAGGAAACGCCAGGTACGGCCTCGGAGCCCTCTTCTCTTACCAGAATTCCAAGGAAGCCGCCGCCTTTCCGCGGTTCTCATCTTATCGAAGGAGTTGGCGTCGAGGCCGCGGATTTTGCGACTCCCGCCCGAGAAATTATAAGAAGATTCTGGTGTCTCGTGTAGATCGTGCGCGTCTCGTTTGGTGGTATGGTGAAACTGTAGATTTGCAGAGGCATTTGACAAATTGGAGCTCATTTCGTAAAGCCTTCGAAAATTTGACACATTGATCCACTGTCATATATTTAGATAGTCGTATGTGTTATTTACACAGGTGTGTCAAATTATCGAAGCCACCACGAAACGAGTTTTAAATCATAAAAAAAAATCAAAATTTGTATCTTAGTTCGTGGAGCAAAAAGAAAAAAGAAAAAGATCAATTTTTGATGTGGAATTGGATTGCGGGTGAGTCTCAAGGAAGATGAATTCTGCTGGATCGGCAGTGACAGGCGGCGGCAGGAGGAGGCAGTGGCGGCGGCGCTGGGCCAGAAGTTGGTGGTGCACGTGGCGGAGAACGGTCACACCTTGTAGTTTGAATGCGGCGGTGACACGCACGTCGAGGCCATCCAGCACTCCATCCAGGTCCACTGTGGCATCCCGCCGAGCGACTAGCTCCTCTGCGGCAACACTTCCCTTGACGGCGCCCACCCGCTCGCCTACTACAAGCTCCCTCGCGACCGCGAGGTCTTCCTCTACAACAAGGCCCGGCTCCATGCGGACTCCCAGCCCCTAGCGCGCCAGAGTCTGTTTACATCCCCGAGTCAGATATTTCGTCGCCGCCTAGGCCACAGGACTCACCACCGGTGGAGGTGTCTGTGGACCCAGCGTTGAAGGTTTTGGTGTCTTACAAAATCAGGTTCAGATACCACTTCCAAGTGGCCAATGTGGTGTGGCGAAGTTCGAGCTGTGCAGGCGGCTGCTGCGGGAGCGGTAGGTTTAGGAACGGGCGTTGGGCACAGCCTGGAGCAACCTGGAACACACATTTCGGAAGCTCTCACAGCGATATTCAGAATTTATTCGATGCTTCTCACAGCAGCACCGTGGGCATGTTGAGATGCTGAACAATTTTGAGAGAGATGTGCAGAAGCTGCGCGTTATTATACTGCATCCGGCATTGCGATCCGAGGAGAGGCAGTGCTTGCTGGACCTTACCAAGGAGAATGACCTGAGGGAGTTGGCAGATGGATGCTTCAGCTCACATAAGCAGTTCGAGGTAAAAGTGTCGCAGTTGAAGGCGAATTTCTTGGAGCTGAAAAGGCGGGTGGAGACCCTGTTAACACTACGAGCTTGAATGGGTGTAAGGATCTTGGGAAGCTGATAAAGGAGCATCAGGGAATCATTAATGAGCAGAAGAGCATCATGAAATCTCTAAGGTTTGTCATGTGTTTTTTCTTTTGCTGTTATCTATGAGTTTTGCATGGAACAATTTGTTACTACTATGAGAGATTTGGCCAGAACCACATAATTGACTACCATTTAGAAAAGAAGGCATGCAGGCTGAATGTCTAGTCACTCTGTAATGGGGGATAATATGATGTTGTGAGTTAGTTTATAGCAACTGACCACATACATACATGTTTAATGCAATGCACCTCCCTGATAAATATGGCAGTCTATGATACATAATATCTAAACTACCAATTGTATTCTAACAGGATGGTTACAAGGGAATGCGGTACCAATTATTTGTGGCATCTTGCACATAGGATAAACTAACCTTCCTTGCAAAAACGTAATCATGTTAGTTGAAATGTTTATGTTGCTACCAATAATTTTTTTCATCCATGACCTATTATTATGGTTATATCATCACAGTATTCTGAAAACTCTATTCCCTTGTAGCAAAGATGTAGATACTTCAAAGAAGCTCGTGGATGACTCCTCAAACTGCCAGCTATCTGCTTCTCTCCGTCCTCATGATGCAGTCTCAGCAGTTGGTCGCATTTATGAAGTTCATGAAAAGAATAGCTTGCCCAATATTCGTAATCTTGATAACATGCTTACAAAATTACTTGACAAAAGAAAGGACAAAAAGAATGAAATGAATATGCTGGTACATGATAACATGTAGAGGGTAAAATCTGCTCAGACTAGTATCAGAGTCATGATGAATGAGCTACATGCATTCCAAGAGGTGATGGGTCATCAAGACAGAGATTTTAAAAACCTGAAGTTGGTCAGTGGCTTGGGCCATGCATATAGGGCTTGTCTTGCTGAAGTATCACGAAGGAAATCTTATTTTAAGCTTTACATAGGGTTGGCTGGAAAGTATGCTGAAAAGATGGTAATGGAGTGTGACAATGAGAAAACAAGACGTGAGGATTTCTATAGGACACAAAGCAAATACATCCCAGATGATATCATGGGTTCCATGGGACTCTTTGATTTTCCAAGCCAGTGTGATATAAAAGTTGCTTCTTTCGATCGTGATCTTCTTCTCATTGATATTGATGATATTGAAAAGCTTGCTCCCCAGACCCTAGTGGGGTCTTTTCTGAAATCTTCATTGAGCAATTCTGATACCTATGGAAATTTTAATCAATCTGAGCAAACTCCTCTAAATATTGATGATAAAATGGATTTCCAAGACTTGTTGGGGTGTTACAACACTATAGATATTGAAGGCACAAGTAACTTAGACGTAGAGAATGCCAGATTATAAGTGGAGCTTTCGTCTGCAATTGCAGTGCTTTGCAGTCTTGGTGTTGAATATGGATATGAGTCTATTGAGGACGGGCAAATTGATTTTGTTCTAAAAAAAGCGAAGGAAAAGACTACTGAGGTGCTTTCTGCAAAGGATGAGTATGCTAATCAACTTCAAGCAATTCTCACTGCAAAGCAGGAACAATGCTCTGCATATGAGAAGCGTATCCAGGATCTTGAAGAACAACTAGCAAACCGGTACATACAAGGGCATATGGTTTCGGGAAGCAAAGCCACATCTAATTCCCTTCTATCTGCATTTAAAGGTAATGACTGCAACCTGGATCTATGTTGAGGCACACATACCCAACTACAGGATGAATCAAGTGTGGCCATGGATGAGGCCTCTTTGACATCTGAGCAGCCATGTAAACAAACAGAAGGTGGAGATGAGAATATGACCGACATTTCAGATGCATTGAACTTACAGTTGCTCGATTTAGCAGTCTGCAATAATCTGGATGCTTTCATAACGGAATTGCCACATGACAATGAACATAAGATTGTAACCATTGATAAGAAAGGGCGAATGTTGACACAGCTCACTATGGTTGATACTTCTGATGTTCCTATAGAAGATGCTCTTAGTGTCTTAAACTCCAGAACTAATGAGAATCGTATCTTAGAGTTGAGAAAAAAAAAGGAGCTCCTTGTGTCAGAGCTGCAAAATTCCCTGGATGAAAAATCAAAACAATTGGGTGAAACTGAAAATAAGCTCAGTGTTGTAATGGACGAAGTCGACTCCTTGAAGAAAGAACTTGAACGCACCTAGGGTCTTCTCGACGAATCCTAGGTAGGACATAATTTAGGTGGGTTTTATTACTATGTGCAAGTTCCAAGATTCTCCTTTTGTATTTTTATTCTTCTTTCTCCTATACACTTTGATGTAGATGAATTGTGCACACCTTGAAAACTGCTTACACGAGGCAAGAGAAGAGGCTCATACAAACAAATGTTTGGCTGATAGAAGGGCTGTAGAGTACAATGCCTTGCGCTCATCTGCTCTGAGGATACACGGTCTGTTTGAAAGATTAAATAACTGTGTCACTGCACCAAGCATGTCTAGTTTTGCAATTCACTACGTTCTTTGGCCGTATCTCTGGCAAGGTAAGCATTTCTATCATTCACGTTAAATTATATATGCACAACCAATCGAGAAAGTATATGCTGACTATTATATCTTCTCGTGCTGCTTTGTCCAGAGGCTTGAGGGGTAGGGGCTGTTTGGATAAGGCTCTGGGAAAAGTGCCTGACTCAAGCAGATCCCTCAGGTATTCAGTTTCTGACAGTTTCTGATGCCTGGGGCTGTTGCTGCTGCCTGAGCCAGCATCATGCTTCGAGGCTACATCCAAACACTCAAACAGGCACTCTATATTATTATGCTAGAAATACAAACTTATGGTTATGAGCGCATTACAGATGCTTATTATTAGGGAAACTAATTTTTAACGGGAATAGCTATGTTATAAATAGTGCGCTTATGTTTAAATCATCTTACTCATTGTTCCAGCAGTGTTAAGAAGGATGAGGCTGATTCCACCGTTCAGTTTCAATAATGCATCAAGATCCTTGCAGAAAGAGTTGCTTTACTGATACAGTAGAGTGCTGAGGTGGTAGAACACTCGAAGAGTGTGCAAGCAGCACATGCAGCTCTTGTAAAAGAATTGGAGGAGAAGAAAGAGGTTACTAAGAATCTCTATAGTAAACTTCAATTGGAAAAACAGGTTTGTCTTCTAACTTTTGTAGTCACAAATTGCATACCCTTCACTATTTCACACCATATTAAAGTTCATACAAAAAGCAGAGTTCATCTTGAATATGGTAGGAGAATGAAAGAAGGAATCTTTCTTTTTTTGTCTGAATTCTGCATCCAGCTATGAACTCGAATGGCTGATCCATCTTTTTTCCCAATAGAAGAATCTTTTATGTATTTTTCTGCTCATGCTAACATGTAAATATGCTTTGGTATCTCTTGGAAAACTGTTTAACAGGCCAGCAAGGAGAAGATATTATTTGGACGGCTCGAAGTCTAAGAGATTGAGGTCTTCGTGCGAAACACTGCTGGTCACTATGTGGCGATCAACCGCAATGGCTCAAACTCCTACCTCTTCGAGGAATCTGTTGCCCTCTTCAGCCTCGTTCGGCAACCAGGGGAACGGCAGGGAACGAGGCCCGTTCCCCGTGGACTGGCCTAGGTGGAGAATGAAGCCCCGCAACGACGGGAACGGGCGTTTGGTTGCCACTCGCAGGGAACAAATCTCAGCCCATCCCGGCCTTTCCTTGTCTACTCGGCCTTGGTTCCAAACCCTACCGAAGGAGGCGTGGAACGAAATCGCTCACGACTCTGGGTCTGGGAGATAGCGGCGGCCGGGGCGAGGCTTGAGGAGAGGGCGTGCACAGCCACGGCAACAGCGAGGGCGACAACCACGGCGACGGCGACAGCCACGGCAACGTGTCGTCCCATCCACGGTCCAGCTATTTCCTTCTCGTCGGTAATGCATCGATTCTTCCCCTCCTCTTGATGTAGTGGTTCTTGGTCCGGCGAGTAGGTGATGCGCCGCGCCGCTGCAGTGGTGGCCGCGGGGCTTAGGCCAGCCATCGAGTTCAGAGTGCCGGAGATCGACACCGACAGAAGAACGACCGCCAGGTCCAGGTAGCCTGCAGCCAGGTCCACTGTTTGATTGTACCCCGACAGCGACAAGGACCCGTCGTTGCAGGCGCCGCCGACCGGAGCCGTGCTCGCGCTTGCGCCGCCTTTGGTGCTGCTGTAGCTGTACATATCATTGTAGCTTTCAACCGTCTTGTTAGCTGCACATATCGTTGTAGTTATACATATCATGGATTATTTATTGTTATCTTGGTGCATACATAGCTGGGTAGACAGGCAAGTAAGTCTTTTAGAGACGTCTCGCCATCTTGTTGGGTTGAGTGACCCATTCACACTCATAAAGTAGCATGTAACAGATTAGCGCTTGCAGAAGTAAATTAGAAGCAACTCTGGACATTGGTTAGCAGTTTTTTTTTCTTCTCGAAGTATAGTAGCTTTTAACTATCAGCGTGCCAAAAAGGAAAACTAAAAACTCATCGTTACTTGAAGCCGGCCAGAACTAGGGGCCATTGAAACCCAGCCAAGAAACTTCAAACTGCTAAGTTTTAGCTTACTGCTGTTGTTCTACGGCAAGTTCAGTAGCCCAATGATATGTGTTCTTCCCTGGTAGCACTAGTAATTTTATTTCCTCAATTTTACTATTGTTCTATAGTTCCAGCATCTAGGATATGTGTATCTGAGCTTGCAATTGTACTAAAATGAGACTATTTAATTGTTCTAAGCGTAGCTAGATTGCAAAAATTAAATTTTTTTTGTTTATAAGAATCTAAGGTGACTGAACCTGATGAGTAGCCCTGTCAGGTCTGAATTGCCTGGTTGAAGATAATATTTCTCAACTTGTTCTATTTTTAGTTTGTTTCTGTAGTTCTAGTGATCTTTACTAATATTTTCAGTTTCATTTTCAGTTCTATTTTATTTTTTCTACTTCAACAATTCTGTACGTTTTCAGTCCAATTCAGTAGTTTTGTGATATTTAGCAGTGTTT
>BCLG01005855.1:1368-20941 GCA_001602295.1 Zoysia matrella | reverse complement strand
AGAGGGCAGTGGCGTTGGAGTCACGGCGACGTCGTCGATCTCTCGGTGGCGGCGGTCGTCGTGGCGGTGGCGCTTCCCGTCGGCACAGCGCTCCCTCACAGATCGGGTTTAGGGATGTCGGTGGGGTGCGGCGGTACGGATGAACTTAGGTTTTGAGTTCCGGCCGGCCCCCCACCTCTATTTATTGTGGCGCTGGCGATAGGGGCCCACCAGCCATAATGGGCTGGGCGCCCCCGATCAGGGCGCGATTAGGTCAAGGGCCCATTAAAGCCGTTGGGCCAAAACGGGTGGAGATCAATTTCTAACATACCTATTTCTTAATCGAACGTTAGAGTTCGACTTTGGCACGATTGCAGAAAGACAAGATTGCTGCGGTGTGCGGTTGAAAAATGACCCACCATCGTGAGGGTCTGAGGGAAAGGCAAAACCTTTTTCACGTCCACTCGATCGGGGCGGCCGGGCAATTCCTTCCCTCTTTGAGCCGAGACCTGAAGAGATACAGGCGTCTTTCCACTTGCAGCGCGGCGCCAGGCACCAGCTACCCTCCCAGTCCACTCCACACCCAGGCCGGGGTCCCCGCGGCGCCGCACGCCCCGAGGGTTAATCACGGGCCGTCGCCTATACTCTTTCCTCTTTGCTCCATCCCCTGCCCCGCTCGCCTCTTTGGAGCCGAGACCCACCCCACCACGCCGCTCAGCTGCCACTTGCGCCACCAGCCCTCACCCAATTTGGCCACTTGCCGTTCTTCTACGCGTAGACGCACGCCTGCACCAGCAGCTAGCCAAAACTCACCGGTCACGTCCCGGCCACCGCGGGCGCTCCTTCCCGGCCGGCCGGACGTTTCCACGCGCGCACTGCGGACTGGTGGACTGCGGAGGAAGAGAGCTGTTGGCATGAGGCGGTTCATGCCCGGCGGAGGCGGCGAGCCCTCCTCCTCCCCATCCTCAGCCGGCGGGAGGCACCATCACCAGCACGGCGAGCGCGGGACCGACAGAGCTGCAGCTGCCGGTGGCCTGCGGTACGGCGGACCAGAAGACATCTCTCTTGGCCACGGACACCCTCAGCTTGGCGTCGGCGGCAACGAGGAGAGGCAGCAGGACAGGTCAGTGGACATGCTGTCCCGGAACAGCAGCTCGCCGGCCGGGTTCTTCTCCAACCTCGTCATGGACACCGGTGAGCTAGCTACCTCTCTAGGCTCTAGCGCAGGCTGATTCCCCGCCGTGCCTTTCTTCACAGAATCACAGTACTCTAATTGATTCCCAAAATCCAAATGCGCGTCGTTATTTCCTGGCCCTTTTCCGAGCTTGCCTTTTTGGCATTCGCGAATCCAGCTGCTGAGATTTCTTGGGCCCATATTTCTGCCGCGGAAAACTATATGAAAAAACCTTAGCAAGGGTGCTTTTTGCTAGCAAGCTAGGGGAGGGAGACGCGCGCCGCCAAAGAAATCTACAAGTACTGCACCGGGGATTAGCCGATCGATCAGTACCTGCAACTTGTTCCATGTCGCGCACTGACCAACTAGATGTACATGACCACACGTGTGGCCTTTTACGGCTGCTTGGGGAGGGCAGCCGGGCATCATTTACTGCTTTCAGCCTCATTGCAGAATGGTAGATTTACTTTTATCCAGCATAAAATCACGCACCCTAGCCCCACTAAAATCTACTACAGTAGAACATGTTTTGCATCTAATCTCAATTTATGTGATTTGAAAGTCTATAGATAACGAAAAAAATACAATCATTTTATCTTGTATCTTATTACCGATACGACCTTCGATACGCAACCCCTCCTAAAATTTGCTAGGGGAAGGCAAATTGTCTACGTAGTGGCGGGCGGTTTTCCTGATAGGGCCGCGTCGACAGCGAAATGTGGGGCCTTATGTTTTTAAAAACACACTTTTATTCTTTTTACATGTACTTTTATATTCATATGTCTACAGTTCGCCTCATTTTCTAATCCTACTTGCTAGTACTATTTACTTTTTGTTTGCAACTTGCACCATATAGTGATGTGGCATCCATTGTTACCTTTCATTTCATCAGTTTCAGTTTAAAAGGTCTTTGTGCGTGTACAGTCTATCCTTTGGAATACTATTCATGGAAACTATAAATGATATTTTGAATAAAGAACACTAGAGAGGAGCATGATCTGATCGAGATTAACCGTTATAATAATTCATACCTCTTTTCCTTAGTGCGGGATAAGAAAACTATCCATTTGCAACATTCATCTAGAGTCAAACATATATATACAACTTCAACTTGCAGGTTCTGCCAACCTACTGTGATTTCCCTTTAAAATGACGCCTACACATGCTAATATTCATTTCATCTAGGCGGTGGCGGATCCAGGTAAAATAGTCATTGGTGTCACTTCCACAATATTATAATCTCATCTCAAGAAATAGCACTAATAATCACTTATATTATATGAAAATTACAAAATTCATTGGTGTCAAGTGACGCCACCAGAAGTGCCTGGCTCCGCCTCTGCATCTAGGTGTTGCTGAGCTACCTATACAAAGCATGTATCACGGGTAGCTTTTCAAAAACGCATCCTTAACAAGAGTACTATATGTGGAACCACGGATTTGAATATACGCTAGTAGAGGGAGCCAGAGTTGATGTTGGTCTGCCATTATTTTGTTTGATCATTGCTTTGTTCTCAGTTAGGTGGGTGATCACCATCCATTTGCTACAGCCCAAACAACCGTAATTTGTTCGATAAAACAATACAAATACTTAAATTCAGATTGAATTGCCCTCGCATGGTAGTATTTTTGGTTGACCATTTATTTACTTATGCTAAGTCAACCCATTAGAAACAATGGTTAGAGTTTCTTGCTTAATTTCATTTAGAAACAATTGCCTCGATCGCTGCGGTCTCCGAACGGTCAATACTATTCATGTTCATGGGGGGACCGCGTGGCAGGTTACCCTTGGGTTGAACAACAGCATATAGATTCTGGTCTAGATTGGTTAGTTGTGAATTACTATGAGGCATTGCTAATGTATCTTAACTGGTGCCTCAAGCCCTAAGCACGATCACATTGATTCATGCAAGCCACTTGCCTTTGATCTAAGGCAGGACCACATGGACGCCCACTTGGCTGCGGTAGGGGCCGGAGCTGTCTCCGGTCCAGGTTCAGCTGACGGCTCCACAGCGACGTCACAGCCGTTTTGCTAACTATAGCAACTTTTAGATAATGAATTAATTTGATACATGTCATTACAATTTTATAAAATTTTAAAGTTTGCAAAATTATAATGACATGTATCAAATTCATCCGATAATAATGCTACAACTTGAAAAAGCTTTGACGCCTAGCTCGCGCGCGCCCTCCTAACGTCCGCGCCCGGGTGCACGTGCCGTTGGTAGCTCCGTACTGGCCGCTGACGTTTTGTTATTCTGATCTCACTGTTCAGTTTGGAAGGAACTAGATTCCTTCATTATTAGAAGAGCACATGTCCATGCAACGACCACTTGATCGAGAAGGTAAAGATTATATGGCAGTTGGGTAAGAGAAGGAATCATATTGAAAATTTTTGAAAGTTTTCGATCAAACTCATGTTCGTACAGTCCTTTCATGTTGGGTTCCTAACGACATATTGCAGTTTTTTTAGTAATCGCTAGCTAGTGGCTGACCTTTTCTGAGTCGTCTGATCATCTGTGAAAATTATTGCTGATCGATCGAAATCGTCGACTGTAGCAATTTGACATTTTATACGCGGCTGGTTGGGATAAACAACGCAGGGCATCCAAGCTCAAAAGCCGGAGGCAGCGGCGCTGAACCTCATCATCATCACCATCCTTCGACGGCCAGCAACGTTGACAGGAAGATGAAGCCGTCGTCCCATCTGAACTTCACCCGTGCGCAGCAGCAGGCCGCTGGGTCGTCCGGCCACCTCACACAGATGTCCGAGGACGGCCGCGCCTTCCCGCCCGGTCGCATCAGGGGCGACCGCAGCTCCGGCGAGAGCAGCGGCGCGGCGTCGCGGTCCTTCGCCGGCGGGTTCTCCATCGTCGGACCGTGGGAGGAGTCCAGGGACATCATTGTCACCCTCGGCGCGTACGACCCCCAGGTATAGAGATGCACTCGATCATGGTCAGCTGAATGAGCATTTATTCGGTTTATTAGCAAGCAGCTAGTCATCACGCGTTGCTCGATCGTTTCCATATGGTTGTTGCAGTTCAGCGACGCCATAGCTAGCTCGGCGCTGGAGAGGGCGGGCATGGACAGGTACATGCAGCTGCAGCAGGACCAGGTGCCGTTCAAAGTGCGAGCCAAGCGCGGGTGCGCCACGCATCCCCGGAGCATCGCCGAGAGGGTGCGTATTGTCTACTATGTGTATACTTGTGCGCGGACATGCATTCCTCTGTCGACATGATCACGCATTCGTTGTTCATGGTGGTGATGCAGGAGCGGAGGACGAGGATCAGCGAGAAGCTCAGGAAGCTGCAAGAGCTGGTGCCCAACATGGACAAGGTACGTAGTAGTCATTTACCACGAGATCCACGAAATTATCGATCGGGTTTTGTCGGCTGTGCAGCATGCACGAGGCAAAAGAGATCTCTGATGCGTCCAGTGGCGAAACAAAAAGGGCACGGCCGGCTAACCAGAAAAATGTCCTTATTTGACAGCAAACGAGCACAGCGGACATGTTGGACCTTGCAGTTGAGCACATCAATGGCCTGCAGAGCGAGTTGCAGGTAACATATTCGATGGCAACTTTTCACATTCTGAAGGGAACTGCACCAAATGATCGCACCAAGCAATATGATCGTCTGGGATGCGTTTACTGAACTGAGTTTCTCTGTGCAGAATCTGAAGAACGAGCAAGAGAAGTGCACCTGCTGCAGAAAGCGATGACGATGACTACTTAATATCAATGAAATCAAGAACGTACTGAAAAGCGTCATCCTCAGTGTATCCTATGCAGTGGGTGACACCTCCACAAGAGAATGTAAATGGAAATATATGTTGTTCTGGATTTTCTTCACTGATCATCGAATTTCTTTTTGTTGGAGTCCTAAGTTTTAATTAGATAGCACATTCTGGAGTAGTACTAGGAGAATCTTGCTTGAGCATACATTTATCAATTGTAGGTGCGTACGTGCTGATGTTCATGGATATGGAGCTCCACTTTTTTATGAAAAACTTGTCCAACTTAACTGATTAGGCAATTATGGTCAAGCAAGGTCAGGTCAACTGGGCAAGGTTTGCCAAAATGGCAGCCGTTCTGTTTTGATCCTGGATATGATTTCTTCTGTTTTTAGTTGATGTTTAACAATTGGCATGTATGATGAATCATTGAAACTTTTTTTTTTCTATACGAAGTGATGTGATTATTTTTCCTTCCAAACAGATCTATAGATCCTCTTTAGGAGAAAGCTGTGAGTCAGCTTAACAATGAAATCGTTTGTTTTCAAACCCCAACTATCAAGATGTTTCACTTTCATCCTTGCTGAAAAATTGTAGTAGTTGTTTTGGATGACAGTGGTGATATGACGAGACACATGTCCTAGCGATTCCTTTCAATGGGACTCCTAAGATTTGTGCATGCATGGAGCTCCAAACAACCCCGTTACGGCGAGTATTCACGAATCACAAGGGGCCTGGTATTTGACAGAAGCTTAGTAGGCAAAAACCAAAAGAAGAAAAAAACGAGAGTTTGTAGTAGGGGAGTGTATGCGAGCACATTTCATTATGCCCCCTCTGACTCATCGTTTGTTAAGCAGTAGTAGTATGATACTAATCGGGATAAGTACTTGCCAAAAGAAGCCACGCAACGGAAAAGTGATCAGAACCATTCCTAAACTTGTACTAGTATCTCGTTTGGTCTTGTGTAGAAATAAGCCGCCATCAAAGACATGTCGATCATATGCCTTCAGGGCAGTAATCCCAGCTCAAAAAGAGTAGCAAATGATTCCACAATACCAACCCCTATGTACTGACTCAGTCTGGTTTTCTACGTGCGATGTGCCCTTTGTAAGCAGAAATAAGAATGATCTTATTCCCATTTAGGCACGGGCTTACAGGATTCCAAAATGCTTCTAACCTGCTTATGATTCATCGGGGGGCAGGCACCCTATTTCTACTTTCATTATTTTCTCAGTTCATGTACAAACCGTGTAGAAATGCTCTACTAGATCTACTTGAATACTCTGTGTTCTCAGGTTTACTGCATTGTTCAACCTCACAAAATAAACCAGAGGCTACAGCCTACTGATCCTCGGCCGGAGGGTCCACCCATCGGCCGTGGTCTTTGATGAGCTGAATCAAGGCTTCAGTGGCGCCTTCCATCGCAATGCCGCGCTGCACAACAGTCTGCAGCAACAAAGATACGCTTATTTATTGAGGATGAAATAGCAGCTTATGACTGACTTAGGGGAACAGGCACTTTTCGTGCTTTGACAAGTTCACATGTTTGTGACTACAGTGAACCAATATGAATCCACAGCAACTCCTTAAGGACGCAGTAGAATGGAATATTACCTTGCCAACATAAAGGTCAATCTTGCCAGGAGCACCTCCAACGTACCCAAAATCAGCATCAGCCATCTCTCCTGGCCCATTGACAATACAGCCCATGATAGCAATCTGCCAGACAAATATGTTTACAGTTGCTTAGGCCGAGATTTGGTTGAGGAGAAGGAAACAACAGGGTGTTCAGAGAGTTTACCGAGACGCCTGGCAAATGAGAGGTCTTTTCTCTAATCTGAGCGCTGACTTCCTGAAGGTCGAAGAGTGTTCGTCCACAAGAAGGACAAGAGACATATTCCTGAAACAATCATTATAACAATCAGAAAGCAACAAGATTTATTGAGATGGGGATAGTGTTCCAGCTTTTTATCCCTAAAATGCTGCCAAAAACCAGTAAATGTGCCTGATATATTTGCAGACAGAGGTGCCATATTTGTAAAGAAAAGAACCCATCAACTTACAGTTTTCGTGTTGCGCATCCTGCAACCCTGGAGCAAGTTGAAAGATGTGTCCCTCAGGAACTCGAAGTCCTGGCCAGGAGCTTCAAGAAGTACACCATCACCAAGGCCATCAACTAGAAGAGCACCAACGTTGGTTCCAGCACCAATGACAAGGTCATCTCTGCACTTAGTTGGAATAGAATAAGCACGAGAAAAAAAAAGAAGATTCAGCAATTCCAGGGGGAGAAAATAAGGATATTGATAAGCACCTGTCAATTGTTTTAGGAAATTCAATGTGATGTATTACAGGAAAGTTCAGGCCATTGGTCTGCAAGTACTCAAATAACCTGTAGGACATAAAAAATTATGGATTATGGTAAACATAGCAATAAAAGCATCATAGGGAATATCATATTCTTATGTGGAATCAACTAGATGTAACTCCTAGAAAGAACTTTGGCTTGTTGAGTAGCTGCTTACCCCCTCGCAGCATGTACTCTGCCAGTCTTCTCCTCACTATACGGAACACTATGTAACAACATTGTTATATCATCAACACCTTTAAGGATATCTAGCTGTTCATATGATTCATCCCCACGAAGGGTGACAGCTAGTCTAGTGCCTGCACAAAACAAAATAAGAAAAATGTCCAATGAAACTAGGCTAAACAATTCTCAAACCAAAAGGCTAAACAACATTGCAAGAAAATTCACGGACAACAATATCATAGTTCAATTCGAATCAGAACCTGCTGGCAAAAGTTTGTGTGCACCACTTGACAGTTCCTCAAGGTTGACTAGTACAATTGCATGTGGGAGTGGCTTTGTCAACTGTTCCGATAAGGGGGCCAAGATACCCATGCTGATGTCAACTAATCTTTTCAGGGCAAGCCTCTGCACACATTTAAAAACTCGCATTATAGTGGGAAACTGGAAAAAGGAATATCACATTGTCCATATGCGCCTGCAAGGAGGATAAAGTAATCAAGGTGTAACTTACAGCTTCAGCATCTTCCACAGGGGGAAGCTCCCTCAAAAGAATAGAATCTACCGTTGCTAGGTCCTGAAGTGCATCGAAGAAAATGGATCAGTATAATATTGAAATCCATCTAAAAATGGCATGGGTTAGCATGTAACATCATAGAACAAACCTTGAAAGGCATGCCAACCACAAGCTTTGCGGCAAGAGACCTATAAAGGAGCTCAGGAGCCTGCCATATAAAACAATTTTCATCATTTCTGAGTACAATCATTCAGATGGCTAATCAACAATGCCTGGTTACTGCAACATCTATTCGCAGCAACATGTTTTCCATTGCTAAACAGATGGAAAACGAGAAGGATATTGGTGAAGTTAACTTAGTGTGAACTGTAAAATCAATGTTGAAATGATGAATTCTCTTTCATGCGGTCACATACATTCCAAAAAATTCAACAAAAGAAGCAGGAAAGTGTGAATTACCTTCAACTGATCCAAGGAAACTGGCATCAGAACAGAGCCATCACGATGCAGGACATTTCTGTAATCTACTTCCTCACCCTGTCAAAATAGTGATTGATTAGAAATGAGTGTTATTAGTTTCAAATATCTGACTGGAAATATTTTTTGAACCCACCTCTTTTTGCAAAGGCAATTGGCCACTTCTTCGCTGGAAATCAAAATAATGCCTGTGTTTTTCTTCAAATGGGGCCTAAAGAAAGATACCATTAATAAACTAAGAGATGCTTTAAGGAAAACACAACTAGTAAGCATTGATATTTACTATAAACTGACAGAATAAGTGAAAAGCAGGGAAAGTTAAAGGCCTTACCACCCCTATTTGAAGGTTTGCAGCATGCATCCCAAGATTTGCTAATCTCCGGCAAGGATCAATCTCTTCTTCTGGCGGTTCCGTGAGGGAAACACGGATTGTGTCACCCAAGCCATCCTATAATACAAGCAGCACAGGATATTTGTTCATGTTTCCTTTGGTATCTCCCATACATAACTGGAATTCCACCATCATAAATCATAGTCAATCTAGTAACAGAAACCTTCTAGTCTTGTTCTTATATAATGTGTCAGTGATCGGTGGATAGCAAGGCAAAGGTCCTCAAGTACACTATATAAAACTTTTAGCAAAATGGTACTACAAATTGAGAAAAAAGATCCATGAAGTTGGAAATCCCGAGCAGTCTACACCCACATACTGGTTTTCAGTAATCTGATATTCATATTTAACTTATTCGGCGGCATAGCCACATCATGCTATGCAGATGAATGATAAAATTATTTTTCGCAAAATATTCATACTCAAGACTTCCAAATATTAGCTCCAAAAAGCAAATGTTTTTGCATTCCTGACAACAACTAACTTTCCATGTGGTTCAGTTCATTTCCAGCATAATCATATGAAGGAAATTCAGTTTCATACAACACAAAAGAAGTATAGTAGCACATTTACCATTAGAAGTGTTCCAATGCCAATGGCAGACTTCATCCTCCCATCTTCACCCTCTCCAGCTTCTGTGACTCCTAAGTGCAAGGGATAATCCCATCCTAGGTTATACATTTCTGCTACAAGAAGGCGATATGCTTGGACCATGATAACAGGGTTACTAGCTTTCATTGAAAATACAAAGTTGTGAAAGTCCAGCTTCCGACAAATCCTAGCAAATTCCAAAGCAGACTCAACCTGCAACAACATTCATAAATGTCAAAAATATTATCAACTCTTACTCAACTATGTCATCAGAAATGAGATAATCACCATTCCCCTTGGAGAATCACCATAGTAGCTCATTATGCGGTCAGAAAGACTGCCATGATTTGTTCCTATACGCATTGCTCTTCCATACTGCTTGCATTTCTCAACTAATGGAGAAAATACCTGAAATGGCAGTGAAGTGGTTCTGCATGTAAGATAGCTTCAAAATGTTTTGTACTGTATGAAAACAGAGAAAAAGACTAGCTTGTTTTCAACCTTCTCAATGTGCTTGAGCTCTTCTTGATAATCATCGTCGGTATATTCCAACTTTTCAAATTGGGCACGGCGATCAGCTGCAAGTACGATTCTCAGTATTTTCTGAATGATAGACCATAGTCAACATGAAAACGAGAAGCATCAAAGTTCACTCACCAAAATTTCCTGGGTTGACACGGATTTTGTCAAAGCATTCTGCCACTCTTAAAGCTACTGTTGGTGCAAAATGAATATCGGCTACCAGAGGAATGTTGTAACTATACAGGCATAAAGGAAAAAAAAGTGTGAGTACCTGCTCATCGAAATTCATTGAATTTGCCTAAAGGAGAACTTACTTCTTCTGAACCAGAGAGTTCTTAATCTCAAAGCAGGCATCAGCTTCTTTCCTACCTTGGACAGTAATTCTAACAATATTCGCTCCTTTATCTGCTATCCTCATCACCTGAAATCGTCCAAATGATATAGTTTGTTAGTTCCCTACATACGAGAAACCATCTCAGACAAGTAGACAAATCCATTAGCCACCAACTGTACTCCATTGAGAATACCAAGAACAATTAATAAAAGTTTCAGATGGGACACACCTCTTCTACAGTTTTAGCAACATCCTTGGTATCTGAAGTTGTCATAGTTTGAATCCTTATGGGGTGATCACTGCCAAGTGGAACATTTCCAACCATCACAGTTCGAGTTTTTCTTCTCCTTGTTTGGTGTATCGATTCACAGTACTTTTGCCTTGGAACTATGAGACAGAAAAAGGAAAATTTTGTTCAGTTAGACAATCAAAGATCAATCTGGGACAAACCCCTTGACATGAATAGACGTACAAACGTCCATGCACACTCGACGTACCTAAAAGTGGGCTTCCTTCAGAAGATGGCTCGAGCTCCATGGTATCAGAACCTGTACTCGAGCTCTTCGCCACAAGCGCCCTGCCTCTTGAGGAGCTTGTCCTCACAGCGCCGGTGCTCGGAGCCGATATGACTTTGGCAAAGTCGACGGTCCTTGTGAATCCGATGCCACCATCACGGACCCTGACATGCGGGAGAGGAGCTGGCGCTACCCCCGTCCCCGTGGCCATGGCTCTGCCCAAGCAGCAACTGCTCACCTAGGCAATCCTACAAAAACCTGCAGGGCAACCAAAACCAGTGGTGAGCACGGGCTAATGATCTTTGTGGCTTTTAACTAACCGGCGCAAGTGGAATATTCCCATATTGCTCGGTGAGCAATAACACGACAAATACGGCGAGCGCTACCAAATAACAGTAGTATTTAACAATTCCTGCGACTGAATTGACAACATGTGTTTACTTAGCGGCCCCTTCGGTGGGGAGTCCAAGGACTCATCAGTAGTACCTCCTTGGCTAGCTATCCTTTCTGTCGCCGTGGTATCTCTCTCCCTCTTTGTTCTTGAGCAGTTTGAGCTGGGTTTGTTTCTACTATCACAAGGCACCTGTTACCGCGTGATTGCGATTCGAGCACCTAACAAAAACTTCTATGCCTCCGTTTCGACAAATACTATGCCTCCGTCTCGAGAAAAAGGAATCGGAAAACTCCACTACGGCCAACAAAATTGTAATGGCATGTATCAAATTAATCCGCAAAAGAAAGGAAGAGGAACCGAACTGGAATCGCGAAGGCCCCTCGCCGGCGGTCGCGGTCCAAATTTAACGAGCCTGCCTGTCCTTCCGCGGGAAGCTCACATCCTCCCACCCACAGCATCCAGATTCCCCAAACGAAAGCACGAATCCACCTTACCGACTCCAACCAACATCCAGCAGTAATTCAACTACAGACCCCAAGCTACGGAAGTGAATTCAGCAAAACGAAGCAGCACGAACGAATCCCGCCCCTGCTACCACAACGCACAGCACGGCCCACGCGATCGGACATCGGAATGACGGAGCAAGAAAATCTCACCCAATTCCGCAGCTCCGTGTCGAGACTCCCTCCCTTCCGGCGAGCACCACGAGCGCAGCGGAGTAGCGAGTGCGGCAGTTTCCTTTTTTTCCCTTCGGGCAGCGGGGAGGACTCGTGGTAGTGGCACGCGAGCTTGTGGTGGCTTTCTACTGGATTAGCCCTTTTATCTCCAAGCCTCGGGGTTGCCCGCGCTGTTGCGTGGACAAAGACCTACAGCGCTGAGCTCTGGAGTAACTCTGAAAACGTGGGCTCGGAACGTGGCGGTCTTCGTGCACCAGGTGCGGGGGCCGGGTACTGGATGGTTGCGTGTGATATGTGGAACATCCAGTTCATTTCCGGACGATCCCATGGTTCTGTCCGTCGTTTCCCATTTGCTACGCCCTCTGCTTATCTTTACTGGAACGTTTTTTTTCTTGCTGCAAGTCATGCCAGCCAAATTTCGTTTTATCATTCCTTTGTTTCTTATTTGCTTCAAAGCTGTGGAGAGCTTATTTCACGATCTGTTTTCAAGACTCTGCTTGGGAGATATAGATGATATATACACTTTTTGAATTGGTATTGTTCAGGTGCCTTTGGTTGCGCTGTTTTTAGGCTTTTGATTTTTATAAAAGACAAAACCTTAATTAAATGGATAAACTTTTATAAAAGTTTTTTTTTGACAAAGCAGTTTTTTCTAGTTTAAAAACAAAGCAGGTTTGAACTTGTTTTTTTCGGCTATAAGTATCGGTTTATATATATTATAGTTATATAGTTATATATTACTATAGTTATAATTATACAATATAATTATAATTATATATTACTATAATTACAATTATTTAATATAACTATAATTATTATTATTATTATTATATATATACATACATTATCTTACAATTTCATAATCTCATAACTACTTTAAATCAAACAGTTTTTAACTTTCTTACCGCTCATATTCTACAGTTACTTTTTCACAGCTCAGCTCAATCAAACACATTCTCATTCAGTTTGATTTCTTTTCCATCGATGTTATCTGTTGTTAAATCATCAGTTGTCTTGTTTTTCTGGCTTTCCTCTTTAGGGCGCGTTCGAAAAATATTGCTGTGGCTATGTTGTGTACCTCTCTTATTTTTTGCTACAGTAAAAATGACATGCTGGCGACAGCAGTAGCGGCTGCAGCTGTGTAGTCCAGCTGATCCGAAAAACTCCCTTAATTGATACTTAGTATATGCAATCTTGAATTTTCTAACTTTACAAAAATATACTTTCACTATAACATAACTACTACTCTCTCTCCGGTTTTAAGTATTTGCACCGTAACATCAATTTTAATCATTTATTTTATTGAAAAAATTGTTCAAATACGTACAATTATTAATATTTCAAATATAAAGTAAATTATAATAAGTATATTATATTTGTTATATTTTATAAATAAAATAAATAATCAAAATCGATATTAAAAGTCTAACTGTATCTATATTTTAAACCCGGAGGAAATACTGCTGGCCGGCAACGAGAAAACACGATGCTCGTGCAATATAATCTGCGTGCATATGCTCGTTGTCAAGGCACATGTTCAAGGTAAGAAGAACGTGCGCCGCCGGTCTCCGTTAAAATTCGTCTTATTGAGGAATGCTAAGCATGTGATTGTGACAAAGACTTCGGAACGCCGCCGCCATGGTGTGTTGCCTATGCTGCCGTACCAGGCCAGGCGGACGGAGACTGGAAACCGGGCGGGCGTGTCGCAGCGCATGTGTTTGACCTGGAACGGAGCGGCAACCGGCAAGCGCATTTCTGCGTGGTCAGCAGTCGAAGCATTGATCCCATGTAGGAGAAGATTTTGGAACACGTGTTTTACGCTTGGGACTTTTGAGGAATTGTGCAAGACTGACCAGATTCCAAGCACTGAAGTTGATCCTTCCTATAGAACCGGTACAGCGAGAGTTACTAGTTTGTTTTTTCTTCTCAAGGACTGGTCTGAGTATATATATGGGTTCTATTGTTGCAATCAACAATTTTTGGAAGTGACTAACACAACCAATTGTTTAGGGTATTCTTTGTTGTCTTAAAAACGAATAAATAAAGAGTTTTGTTTTGATCTAGATAGAACAATACAATGTTGACAAATCGCTCAGGGTGAAGCAGACCTCTCAGAACACGCCGAGGGCGTTTTTGTGTTGCGTTATCCATGGGCCTAAATTGCTTGTGACCCAAACCGGCCCGAAAATCAGAGGTGAGCGCGAACAACAGATCAAGGCCTGTCTAGTGCGTGGGGGTGGGGGTAGGTAACTACAAGACTGCAGGCTTGCAGCTAACAAACACGGTTAAACGCAAATCATCAACTCTCGGGTAATTTTATCGGGGCCCCGGGTCCGCGAGCAAACGCCGCGGTACAGCAGCTCAACGATCACTCCTCGTCCAAGGGGTGCGAAGTTTTGGCCTGATATGTTTATTAATAAATATTTATCTGTTATAATACTATCTCAGGCATTTGTATTTGAACGAGCAGAGTCTTCTGAAGCTGCGAAGGGCAAGTCTCAAGTGAAGTTCAATGTTAAGAAAAACTCAAAGGACACAGATCAAAAGATTTAAAGGCAAAGCAAGTTTCTGTCATTGTTTAAGTTAGTAATACGGCAGCGGACACTTTGAAAATGGAGCATCTTGCATCTCTTGATTCTATTATTCTGCTTTTGTGCCATCAGAAGAGATCCGACCTAACGATGCGTTTTGCAGGTAGAAAGAACGTGCTTCATCCCGGACGCCGGCGAGGGGAGGAGCAGCGAAACCGATGACCGACATGGTGCGCCGCAAGAGAAGAAGCGAGCTCTGGCGGGTGGATCGTGGATGCGAGTTGTCGCCGCAAGGGCGAGGAAGAGATCGATATTTTTTCCCTGGATGAATGTGTGCGGAGATAGAGAGGGCACGGCGACTTGTAACCTCGATGAACGTGTTCGGATTCGGGTACTCTGTTTCTCAGAAAAATGAAAAAACTCCTCAGCCGTTGGTTTGCAGCGGCCTTGCCCCGATCTTTGACGCGTGCACGATCCAAGGGAGCAGCGCGTGGCCCCATCCTCGATTAATCGATTGGCTTCCGCACAACCCATCCTCCGATGGATTGTCTCAAATCATGCACGTGTCATACATCTCCATCTAGGTAAGACGGTACGGCCACTGTTTGCGAAGCGTCCGCACGAAAATTTTTGTCTGGAAAATGAAACAGTACCATTCCGAACTCGTACGCACAAATCGGATGCGTACTTGCCATGAGGCATATGAGTATGAAAGACGTTTGAACCGGACCATGGTTTTTAGGTCATTATTTTTCTTGGATTTTCAAATATATATTTTGAAATTTTTGAAAAAACAGAACCGTACGTGGCATATTGCCGGCGACAGGCACTCCGTGCGTGTCACCCTCTTGTGTGGCACCATGGTACGGACCGGTGAAGCTCGCTCAAAAATGAGGTTTTTTTTAAGCAAACATATCTGTATTCATAGATAAATAAAATCATACAAAGACACGTATAAATACAGATACGTTCATGTAAAATACAGAGAACAATAAAAGACACTCTCTCACGATCTCCCACGAACAAGATGAAGCCAAAGCTGATCGCCCATCAACTGGAGCCGCACCCCGAGCTACAACGATCCAGAAACCAGACTCGCTGTCGACGAGGAATGCCGCCGCGGAAACCTCGAGCCAGAACCACTTTCCTTGCTGCCGCGGAAACCCACTGCTGCCTCTCCATCCACGAACCAAAGAGCCCGCGCACGAGCCACCGGCAGCCAACTCCGAAACCCTGTCAATTTGCTTTTTGTGCCGCATCCACTGCATTTTCATTCTCATCTCACTGATCGGAACTAAGGTCGGACATGAACAAAGCATGGTTAACTGCTGAAAAATCAACTTATGAGAGCGGCCTGACGCAATATGAAGTACCAAAACTCACAGTAACTACTGACTGGAACTCGTAATTCGAAAATGCTAACAAAGAACTGGTTGGTCTAAAAAAAAGAAAAATCTGACTTGAAATGATAGAAAATAAGTAGCTCGTTACGGGATAAATAGTTAGTTGATGCGGTCCACATTACAAAAATCCAGCATTCCATCAGACATGTCCATAACAAAATTGCAAATGCAAGTGCAAGGGCTGATAACACAATCAAGGTTGCCGTTTGTCAGTGAATGTCAGTTTCCAAGGCTACTGGATCGGTAGCTCATCCTCGAGCTTCTCCGCTTTTGCTTCTACTACTAGTGCACTATATGGTGTCGGCGCCAATGGCTTCGCAGGGCTGTCGACCTTCTTGAGGAGAACCGGTGGTGAATCCGTGCTTTTTACGCGCTGTATGGATTCGAGCATCGAAATGAACGACCTAAAAGTTTCCTGGATGCCTCTCATTCTTATAGTAGACCACAAGAAAACTCTCACTTTTTTGCAGTTTGCTACTAGTCACTTTGCAATGATCTGATCGATGAAGGGTGCACGTATATAAAATCCGGAGAGGGGGGTTAATTAGCATGATTCTGAGCAGGGCAAGGGTTGGTAAGTGCATGTGAAATGTTAGTACTAACGAGTAAATGACCCTGGTTTCTTTGCGCAACAAAATAACCTGTGCAAGCATCTACAATAATCGTTTGTACCCAGCTACTTCGTATAGTAACTTGCACGTATTTCTTGTTACTGTGCAGAAAGTGCCTCCCGTGCTTCATTATTTTTAAGAATTTTCCTTGTAGTCTTATATAAAGCGACAGAAGCCACGGACTTGGACTATCCTATTACACCCAAGTTCAGAGGTGAAACAAACCGACACAAAAGCACCTGATTGAACTGGACCTGAGTTCACTTCAGCAGAATTCCCAAAGGATGCCGAATAGGTTTGGGTTCTCCCTGTAATAGGCGTCCATCCTCTCTTCTTCTTGTACACTTCAAATCATCAATGATGTTGGGGCTTTCAGTTAAATTGAAAGTGCTTTTGATGGTAAGCCAAATATATAGGCAATGGACAGTCAAAGCACGAGTGTTGAGTTGATTCTGAATCCATCTCTGAAGCATACTGGGAATTGGTTAACAAATTCAGTCATTGATTCATAACCGACAGTCAGAAACTTTGATAACATTGTTCAGTATACAAATCCAGGGAAAATTTTGGTTCAAGTGTTTTATATGAGAATCCCCATGGAATTACATCTATCAAAACCTGTGTAAACATAATCGAAGAAGAAAATGTGAAACACAATGATACTTTTTTCTTTGCCTTTACAGTGTAGAAATAGTTTATTCAACTCAGCAGAGCTACATGAAATAGGCTACCCCACAGCAAAAATAATGTCTTCTATCATCCTACCTGCAGAAACAAAATAGCAGAGTTCATGGGGATGCACTCATTAAGAAAAACTTCTGATATACGTATCATCAGATAATTTTTTCTTGAAGCCCTATAGTACAATCCAGCGATCCATTTATAGAATTTCCTAAAACTAATGTGGGTAATAAACTCATAAGTGACATAGCTAAATGAATTACCAAAATGTATTTTTTTTCTTATTTCTGTTTTCTAGAGGACTGATCATACTCCCACCTAACTTATTTGGAAAACTGCGTGCATATAGTTATATATCACGTACACAAAGAAATACCATCAGAAATTTTGACTAAAAGAAACTACATATACCTCAAAAAACAAGTTTATCTTGGCAACAGAGGTTGCCTATCATCATTTCCAATTTGATGGCTTGCCTGAAGTGACATAACTTATAGCAAATTAGATGTACAGTTTATAAAACATGGTACATGTAATTTCTTCTAAAACAAAAGAAAACCAACTTACATCATCAGCAGCACCAGCAGTCATATTTACAAAAGAAGATTCAGATGAGCTGTCCAAAAAAAAAAAACTTATAAGACCACTCGCTGAGAAATACTCAAAAAGCTGCTTGCTGCATGGAAAACAGCTTGCTACAATCACATATCAAGGCCAGAAGTCTATGAGGGATCAAGGACTCTGTAAAACAACCCTTGAAACAGAATGAAATCTCATATACCTAAAAATGTGAACACTGAAACCTCAACCAAATGTTGCAGTACTGTTTTCAACCACTTGAAACAAGAAACTTACCGATGATTTTGTGAATCTTCCAACTCTATTAATTCAGTAGGTTTGCCATCTTTGACTTTAGCCATTGGAGAGAAGAACTAATGACAAAGGACGGTATAAGATACATGGAAGTGAAAGAAGGTATGGCTAAATGAAATTAAGAGAAAATGTATGTTCACCTGATGCATTGAAATAAACACCACAGATATGCCCAGGAGAAAATTAATTGTCAACTTATGTCCCAAAAATGCAGCAGAAGCCAGGCCAGTAAAAATTGTGGCAACAGTTGATGAATACTTCTTCAAAATTGTGTCTGTGCATTAATCATTCAGAGATGTGAATTTACATAACAAAATAGACAGAAGAACCAAAGAGACTGTGAAAGGAAACCAATATAAAATCATGATTAGCATATTAGAAAAGTACATCACCAGTTACCTGCATACTTAAAGAAGAACGAAGAGAGAATGCCTTGTGCTGCATTGTTGCATATGAGAAACATGGTAGCCCTTGAATGTCCTCGAAGAATATTGAAACTCTCTGGTCCTACAAAAGAGAATGGACATATATCATAAATACTGTGCGGAAGGACAAAGAGACACCTATCATGTTACCCCAGAAATTGACACTGTTTGCCAGTAAGAATGGAACATGGAATGAATAATCATATTTAGCCCCCATGTTGCTGATTATAACTTCATAACTCAGATTCTATGTAAAGGCAACCAGTTACTTCAATTTAGAAGCATAATGAAACTAGTTATATTCTCATTCTTTTTCTGGCACAATACCTTGCAGGGGCAGAGCTATGTGAGCTCATCGGTGTCAGTTGACACCGATGATTTTCAGCAAAATCAGTAGAAAATCACTGATTATAAAGGTGGTTGACCCCATCACTAAGTGTGGTGACCTCGGCATGCTGGAAGGCTAGCTCTGCCCTATTAGCTTGTCAAGCATAACAATTATCATGTAAAATTGCTTCTTTTCACTATCACCTATATCTAAGGGCCTAATTTAGAAATGCAGTGAATGGAGCTCCCCGTTCCAGGTTCTCCTGTAGCTGGATTCCCCGGAACCACAAGAATCCTTATAATGGGATTCCAACTCAGCACCTTTTGTTTTGAGATTTCGAGAAGAGTTGCTCTTTGGAGAGCACAGTACGATGAAAGTTGTAAGCTGTGTTCCGGGGGGGGGGGGGGGTGTGGGAGTTATTGCCTATCGTTGGCCTCTATGGTAGAACCCGTCGGGGAGGCCTGAGAGGCGGTGGTTTACCTTGTGGCGGATGTCAGCGGTTCGAGTCTGCTTATCTCCAACCCGTGAACTTAGCGGATACTATGATAGCACCGAATTTTGCCAATTTGGCAGTTCGATCTATGATTATCGCCAGTCATGTGAAGGGGTGGTAAAGGGTCACAGCCCACAGGACCTTTCAGTCATCTCGGACCTTTTTCAATTTAAGCCAAAACATAATTCAAATTCAGCCCAGCCTTTTTGTGGCCCGGCCCATGACTTTTATTGATCACATCATAAAAGCCACATCATTGACTAAACTTTTTATTGAAGGTGCACACCTTGGAATAAGGCAGTCCCAAGGATGCCAAGGAAGTTGAATACGGCGCCATAGCCGTACAGAAACAAGTTCTGCAAATCATGAAAAAGAACATTAGAGAAAATAAAGGAAAA
>BCLG01005854.1:3255-22715 GCA_001602295.1 Zoysia matrella | reverse complement strand
GCTTTTAATATGAGGTAGTAGAGTTCGACGATCTTGAATTCTTCATTAATTTGGAGTTTGTTGTACACCAGCTATGTTTTGAGCTTCCTAATTCTAAGTTTCTTATTTGTTGTACACAAGCTTGCTACGAAGTTTGTCGGAACTTCACAGTTTCCAACCTTGCATAATAATTATGATTCATATAGTTTTTACTTATTACTGAGCTTACGCTATTCAGTCTTCAATTTAAAATACCAACCGCGGCATTTTGTTATGACGATGTTTTATTTAATAAATATCTTCAGGTGTTTTTGCTTGGTATGTACTCTGCTTATATGGCTGTGCAGTTTCATCAATTATTTTTGTTGCTGTATTATCAGGAGGATAAAAGAAATAGTTGCACAGAATAAAGGGAATACTGTTCTTGAACTGCAGCAAAGGTCTATAGAATTCAGTTCCATTATACAAAGACATCAGTCTATAAAGTGAGTGCTAGATTGTGGTATTATGCCATCACTGAGGATACTTTTTATATTACTATAGTTCTTTATGTTTAAAAAGTACTAAGTCTTGACAGTGTTTCTGTACTTGCAGATCCTCTCTGCTTGAACGGATGCCTGTGTTAGATGAAGCCAATTATTTAGTGAAGAGAGCTGCTGCTACACAAGCGATGATTTCATCTGTTAGACCTTCGGCAATCGCTCCTGGAGACCCACTTAAACTTCCAAATGGTGTAGCAAAACCACCACCAGCTCCGTTAGCAGATTTGCTCGACTTAGGTTCTGATGATGCCCCAGTGACTACCTCAGCCCCTGCTGCAGCACCTAATGATTTTCTTCAGGACCTTTTGGGAATTGGGTTGGTCGATTCATCACCCGCAGGTCTTTACTATCCTCCTTTCATAAGGATTTGCTTCTGTTTCTTCTCTACTTGCACAAGTGAAACAAGTCATGCTTCAATTTTGTGTTGATTTAGGTCAGCAGTGTATGCTTGCTGCTCATAAATGAGTTTAAACTGTTTTGGACGTATCATATTTGGGACTATTTAAGATCATGACAAGTCCTAGTGGCTTACGCTCTACTAAACATGCTCTTTTGTTGACTCCTTTATTATACTTTTAGGCCCATAATGCTCCAAAAAAATTATTAAGTAAAGAGAGGTTACAGAAAAATAGAAGCTGTACATTGTGGCAAAGGCCCTAGTTGAAGGGAAAAATGATTTTTTTTTTCTTTTGAAAACTTAAACTTTTAGATTGGGGTATCACGCCTGAGATGGAAAAATTTAAATAAAATAAAGAAGTTGGTTCTGAAAGAAATTAATCCACTGTTCTACATTTGTTTCTTGAGATTCATTAAACCAACATAACTGAACTTCACCTCTGAACATGTTTCTTCAATCGTGCTGATATTTTCAGTACAAGTTATGCTTATCTGTTTGCGGATATGGCTAGTTCAAGTTTTTCTTATGTGTTTTGTTCTGGTTTATGTCTAGGTGGAGCTCCGTCTGCAACCACTGATATTCTGATGGATCTTCTATCCATTGGTTCGTCTCCGGTACAAAATGACCCACCAGCATCAAACTTTAGCGCTCCCAGTAAAGGTAAAAATAATGGGATTTTAATGTTGTCATTTTTACTGTGTGCTATCAATGCTTAACTACCTATAATAATACCATGCAGCAGAGACTAAGCCCGCTTCTGTTATTCCTCAAGTTGTGGATCTTCTTGATGGTTTGTCATCAAGTGCACCTCTTCCTGGTCAGCTACTGCCACTTGATTCCCTAGTACCCGGGAAGCTTTTACAGTTCATTGGGCGATTGTGTAACATATCTAAATGTTAACTTTCCTGCTTGGCAGATGAGAATGCAGCTTACATGACAATCACAGCATTCCAGAGTGCAAACTTGAGGATAACATTCAGTATCAAAAAGCACCCTGAAAAACCTCAGGAGACTGCAATTAATGCTAGCTTTACAAATTTAACTGCCACTGCATTCACGGATTTCATCTTTCAGGCAGCTGTTCCGAAGGTAATATTCACCTTCGACACTCTTACTCTCATTTTGTGCAACAGGGCTTTGAATACCTGTAGCATTTTATTTTTGTTCATTTCACTATTTGCAGTGTATATGTAATAAGTAAACTGATTAGTTGAATCAAAATCTGTCCGTGGTTCTTGTCATTAATTTAACCTCTTCTTGTCCTTATGTTTGTTTTCAGTTCATCCAGCTGCGTTTGGACCCAGCGAGCAGCAGCACTCTTCCAGCCAGTGGAAATGGTTCAGTCGTACAAAGCCTCAGTGTCACTAACAACCAACATGGGCAGGTATTTCAATATACTTTCCCTTAGTAACTCAACTTTTTTCTGATCCTTTTATGTTACTTCTGAAGTTCTTCGATAAGGTTGAAAGTGCCTACGCAACTGACTGAGTTTTCGTAAGGTCCTCACCTCAATTATAAATAATGTTAGTGTGTCAAGTTCAGCTGTTTTGCGTGTCTCCTGTTATCTGATACATTTATTTTGATCCGCTCGTCAAGCTGAATGCACATTCTTACTGTATAAATTTCGTAACTAGTCTGATGATGAAATAAATATGGGTGTGAATATGATACATGTATTAGATGTATGCAAATTCATGCGCAGATACTCATGCCTCGTCATTTGCTACTAATCCTACAAGCATGTGTGGTGGGGAGTGGAGACATGCTCACTACATTACTTGGAGCACAAAATGACTGGTAGAGTCATTAGCTCATTAAAGATCTATAAATATATTGTTTCCCCCAGTTAGTCAGAAGTAAATACCTTTGTTTTCTAATTTCTACACCTGACAACCATATGTCGGTTGTGTTAGTGACTTAGTGTCTAGAACTTGTTTTGCTGTCTGAAATGTGGCTCAGCACTATGCAATGACAGACAACAGTTAATTTATTAGAGAGCTTGCCCTGGTCAGCCTCACTATCATCCATATTGATGACTATTTTCCCCTGCAAACAAGGCCCTAGAATGTTGATGAATATTGGCTCATGTGCAAATTCTTTTGTTGAATGTATGTCACGTTGATGAATATTGGCTCATGTGCAAATTCTGTGGTTGTATGTATGTCTTTGTTTTCTGATAAATTGGTTTTGAATTGTTTGTTTTGTAGAAACCACTTGCGATGCGCATCCGCATGTCTTACAAAGTGAATGGTGAGGACAGACTGGAACAAGGGCAAATCAGCAATTTCCCTGCTGGGTTGTAGTGCCACCTGTGTATATTGTTGCGGTTGCTCTTTCAAAGTGCGACAGGCAGGGAGCCTTTTTTTGTTTGTCTAGTTTTTAACCATTTCTCTTTTCTGCTTGTCTGTTAGTGTTTTGTGTACACTGCTAGCTGGTTTTGGCCGTTCATTCTTGCTTTATATTTGTACAGTAGATGGCAGTAATTAATGATATATCTTCAGTTTTGCCGAAATGTATTCATATGATGTATATCACACTTGAGGGCAACCAAAAGGTCGAAAAACTTAGCCTCCCTCTTATCAAACAACAGGGAGATGCCAGACTTGTTGTAACATGTTTTTTCCTCTGGTGTAACTATTATTTCTTATAATCCAGCTCATACTAACATGCCAGATTAAAAATTTCGTGCCCAATACCCATTATCGAGAGTATTAGGATTTTTTATTGAGGTATTTCCCAGCACATATTTAATGTTAGAAATTGAATATCACGCTGCTATTTCATACTGTTTGATATTTCTTGATTCGTATACGAAAATGGTACATTACTCAATGCTCTTGTTCTTTGATGCAAGTTCTATCCATCTTATGGTCATATTCTTTTATCCTGATTCATACGATCTGGTCTGCACTCGAGTTTTCTCGGTTTGATCTGTTACCCATGATCCTTCAGTCATATTGGAAGTGCAGTGTAGCATCAGCATCATCTTGGAGTGCTAGATTGCTAGTTGCTTCCACTATTCTTAGTAGTAGTGACAGAACTTACCGGGGGCGCAGGCAAGGCGAGACCGATTAGCCCAGCCTGCTAACCACCCAAGGCAGCTGGGCTGGGCCGCAGCCTAATGTTATATTCGACCTGGGCTGCGGCCTAATGTTATGTCCAAACGGACTCTTCGGGATTCGCGAGTCGTTCGCCCACTCACACGCAGTCACGCGGTAGTTACCGTGCGACGATGCGCGAGTTTGCCGCCGCTGCCATCAGCGGAAAAATTCCTGCCATAGAAATTTTTTTCCCACCAGCGTAGAACGCGATTCCTTCGACGGCAGCCCCGCCGCGGTCACCGGTTTCCCCCTTCCATCCTTGCACCCTCCAGCCCTCCGGCTACCCGTACGGCTGCCTTCCTCTCATCAGGCAGGGCCGTCGCCTTGGTCGCAGAATCTACTTCAGGTAAGGACTTCAACCGTTTGCTGCCCGTCAATTTGTTTTGGAATGCCCGGATTCCAGGGGCCGCTTTTGGTTGAGTTGCCTACGCCATTGTTGTTTTTACCTAGCTCGTCACGGTGCGCGAAGCGCGATGCAATCCCCGCCACACACACGCGCACGCAGCCACCGCGCGGTCCTCCCGTCAGTCCGGCGGATTTCACTTTCACTTTCACCTTCCCCGCTCCGCGGCCGCGACCCGGGCGGCCGTTTTCCCGGGTCTTCGAATACCGGCACGGGGGATCCGTGCGCGTGGCTGCCGCTGGCGAAGCCGATCGTGCTCCACGCGACGGGCCAGGCCGCGCGCGACCACGAACCAGCAACAGCCAACCAGATGCTCTCCTATGCCGCCACCTCCAGGCACGAACAACCGAAAGATTCCGCCGCGAGCTAGCTTCTGGAGGGAGCTACGGCCCACGGGTACAAATTCCCTCCTCCCGAATTCCCGATTCCCACCCACTCCACCTCCCATCCGATCTCTCTCGTCGCCCGCCTCCCCACCCGGGCGCCGAGCTCCCCCAACCCGCAGGTCAGCCAGTCGTCTCTGTCTGCAGACTGCAGTTGCTCCTCAACCCTGCTCAGTGCGTACTGTGTGTTCGACGAAATACCCCTGTGAGGTGCCGCCTCTTTGTTCGGGCTCCAAATTTGTTCGGTATGTATGGGTTCTAGTAGCTCTTAGCTAGGAGTATCACGCAATCGTCGATGCAAGCAGTTCTACTCCCTGTGTTGCCGTACCTACGAAAGCAACGTATTGAGACCCGTAAGCTTCTCCGCAAAGGAGTTCTGTAAAACTGGGTATTGTCTTGTGGCTCTAGCATAATGGATTGGGGCTTGTCTCTCTAGTACTGGGAATTGGGAGCAAGAGGCAAGGGGCGAAGCAGGCGCTTTGTCTGTTAACATGTTGTATTGCCCGGTGTGCCGCCCTTGCCCCTACCAAAAATTGAGTCCTTTTTTTTGCGTTTATATTTGTTCCTGTGTTTGTGTAGGTGAAAATAGACACATGTTTTCAAATGCCCAAGTAGGAGCCCTGTAGAGCATTTGGCCACTTTGAGAAGTATATATGTCCAGGCAACTACTAGTAAATCAGTGGATCTCAGCACCATAACCCAATACGGTTCTTTCCCCCAAAAAGAAAAGTTCTGGACAGACGTTGCTTGATGTCAGTTCAAGTGTACATTCCACATTTCCACTATGTTAGGAGGGTAGAGATTCGTAGTTATCTTGGCCAAGTTTTAAACTTCATTCGTCTTCATGTTTGCAGCTTCACTGGTGCTCGCTTGAACCCTCGTCTTCGTGATGGCAGCGCCACTTGTCTGTGCCTCACCTTTAGCGGTGAGATTTATTTATGTATGCTGTGCCATATCTGAATTATTTTCTCAATGGAAAACAAGCATTTAGATGCCATTGGTATTAGTCGCGCTACGGCTTAATAGTATTTGTTATGCCGGACTGTACAAATGCTTGTGCAATACAGAAGGTTCTGATCAGTTCTAATTTATTTTGTTTTCCAGGATCCCCCAATAGAGAAGCCTGATGGGATGATCACAACTGGCATTCTTGCAAGTTTTCAGAATTTCCTACGCAAGTGTCTCATAGCTGTTCTCTCATATGGCCCAATGCCTAAGCACATTGCATTTATTATGGATGGTAATCGTAGATATGCAAAATTCAGAAGCATTATGGAAGGAACTGGTCACAGGGTGGGTTTCTCAGCTCTGATGGCAAATCTGTTGTACTGCTATGAAATGGGTGTCAAGTACGTCACAGTGTATGCATTTAGCATCGACAACTTTAAACGCGACCCAACTGAGGTGCAGAACTTGATGGATTTAATGGAGGAAAAGATCAACGAACTATTAGAGAATAGAAATGTAATCAACAAGCTCAACTGTAGGATCAACTTTTGGGGGAACCTGGATATGCTATGTGAGCCCGTGAGGTTAGCAGCTCGGAAGCTAATGGAAAGCACAGCTGAAAACACAGGGTTGGTCTTGTCTGTTTGCATGCCATACAACTCGACTTCGGAGATTGTCAATGCTGTTAATGAGGTATGCGCAGAAAGGAGGGCAATGTTGCAGAAAGAAAATGCTGGCAACCTTCATGTCCTTGCTGCAAACAACGGTGTGAATTCAGATATTTCAGTGGCAGATTTGGATCGCCATATGTATAGCGCTGGTTGCCCAGATCCTGATATTGTGATCCGGACTTCAGGCGAGACGAGACTGAGTAATTTTCTTCTCTGGCAAACAACATTTAGTCATCTGCAGAATCCACATCCTCTGTGGCCGGAGTTCTCTTTTAGGCACCTTGTTTGGGCTATATTGCAGTACCAGCGAGCCCACCCTTATCTGGACCAAACCAGGAAGCTGGCTAAAAAGCAACTGTGACATAATGCTCGATGCCAGGTGATATTAATAATAAGATTATATGGCTGCAGTACCGCGTCAATCTGTCAAAAGGAGCACAGCTTATGCCAGAACAGGTCAAATTGGTGAAACATGTATGCCGCTATAATTATGTAGTTTATTGGAGCTTGTACAAATGTTAAAATTCATGGATTTGCAGGCTGCCAGGGGGCTACAGCTTGATACCAAATAATATTTGTGATAGCTGGTGTAATAAATGTGCCTTTTCTAATTGAGACGAGTGTTTTAGGCTTTTTGTGGGCAGCATACTTTCTAGTTACTGAACGAAACATATTGTTTCTATTTTTTTTTCATTGAACTCCTCTAGATTTCATACAAATCCAAATAACTTTTACAATTTCACGCTGCCGTATCCCGCATGTCCGCTAAGGAAATGACCCATGCGAGCAGGGTGTGCTCGAAATGCGGGAAATTCATGTGCCGTGTCGCATGGTGCTCACTGCTCACATGGTGTCTTCCATGCTTGTTCACATGGATGCTGGTTATTTATAAGATCCACATCTAATGCAAAGTTTACACTCCGTATTAGATGCGTGCTCATAGCGATGTCTTGTTACATCTCTATTCATTCATAACCAAATCGTTAATGTTCAGCGATGAATTTTAATATTCCCTCCACACTCTATACTTATAATTTAAGTTGTTTTAGGTTTTTGCTTTAGCCAAATATTGTAAATATAAATTACAAATAACTTTTAAGTTGTTAAGTTTAAAAATATGAAAATCATATGAATAAATTTGTCTTTAAAAAATATTTTTATAAAAGTACATATATATATATATGTCATTTTTGGATAAATATTTAAAAAAAATCAAAGTAAAGTTATACTTCGAATTGTGAGTACGGAGAGAGTATGCATTTGCCGGTTACAAGAGCGAGCCGAGTGAACACTCTTGCTTTTTTGCTAAATTTCGTAGTATTTGAGAGCCACAAAAACGAATTGCGTTGGTTGAAAACTGCCACGACACATATTTAAATGGAACCGAATAAATTTTGGTTCACGAGAAAGCAATCTGCCTCCTCCGGCCTTCCCTAGTCCGCCACCGCCAGCAGAATCGCAGTGGCCGAAAACTCGGGACCGGCGACGCCGACCATCCGCATCTCCCGCCGGCGGCGGAGCCGTCCCACCCCACGAGCCAGCGCTCCGAGGCGGCCGCGTCAACAACAACCCACGCGACCTCGTCTCCGCTTCCGAGTTCCGACCGAGCACACGATCCCGAGGTCAAACCCACACCACCCCTCCCGCTCATCTGGCAAGTAGTAGTGGCGACCCAGCAATGCTCCTGCTACGCTACCACCCCATCCACCACCTTGCCCAGGTCAACTCCCACCCACGGCCGGCGCAACACACGGCCGCGCTCATGGCCTCCCCACCACCTCCTGCCTCCGTCGCCACCTTGCTGCTCCTCGTGCTCCTCGCCGGCGGCGCCGCCGCGCAGAACGACGCGCCCGTTACGCCGTCGGAGCAGCAGCCGGACACCAATGCCTCTGACGGTATCGGTTCCTCGCTTCCTCTCTGGTGTCTTCGGAAGCTGTGAATTCTGGTTGGCAGCTAGTGACTTATGGATCTCGCGTTCCTGCTGCCCTGTAGTGGCTGCCCTGCGCGAGGTGTTCCAGCGGTGGAGACTCGAGGGCGGCGCGACGGAGGGGCAGGAGGACCCGTGCAGGAAGGGCGTCTGGTTCGAGTCGTCCTGGAGGAACGCATCCATCCGCTGCAGCTGCTCCAACGATGACTGCCGAATCACGCACCTGTGCGTAATCCGTCTTCTTCTAGCCATTCGCGTATGACGACTGACGTTTTCAGGCCCCTTCAGTGCGCTTATGATTCATGCCTCGTTGTGGATGATGCAGGAATGTGACTGGGTACTGGAACATCACGGAGATCCCACTGGCGCTCTTCAATCTGACGGAGCTTGTTTCGCTGTGAGTTTTGAAATGACTTATATATCTGGATCACGAACTCTAGTGAATCCCCTATTAGAATGTTCCTGTCCTGAACTCGCTTAAGATGAGTTCAGTAGGTAAATAATTTATCTGTTTTGTGATCAGCTTGTGACTGGACCATGATGAACTAGTTCTAAGTAGAAAAATTAGGATACACGTATGAGTTATATTCCCAAACATGGACTTGTATGGCATGCTTAAACACGGTGTCCTGCACTAGAAGAATCTGTCTATTAATATATGCCTTCTCGTTCTGACCCAAAATGGACTAATGCTTCATCTTCATTGGCAGCTTAGATGCTTGTTGCACATATGTTTCCGGTTTAGAAAAATCAACCCCTATGAATTACCTGAATGCAAGTTATAAAATCTCGGATTCTATTTGCCTGCCTGTTTATCTACATGCACATGGAACAAGGAGTGAATGCCTTAGTTTTGGAAATAATTTGCTTCTATGTATTGTATTATTATCCCTCTGCACTACTTCCTACTGAGATAACCAATTAATAGGGACTGATTTTAGAAATGTTGCACAAAAGATGAAATTTACAAATGTAACATATCAAATTCATTTCCTGATGGGCTGCAGTTTGTAACTTACAAGTCTTAGCTGATCGCTTTGGAAGCCCTCTGGCATATTCTTTTTATTGTTTGCTTTATTACTAATGTGATATCACATTGGAGTCAAAATTGGGACTTTTATTATGATTGTAAATCACTTCCTGTTTCTTTCTGCAGGGATTTGAGTAATAACAACTTGAGTGGTTCAATACCTCAGGAAATTGCCAATTTTTCTAAACTGAAAACATGGTGGTTATCTATCTGTTTATTACTTTATATTGATCATGAGTTTAATGTATCTCATAATTTTCAGCACATGAAAAATTGATAGTTGTTCTTGTTGATGCCTGGGCCTATAAAAAATTAATCTATCTCCAATAATCAAAGGAATATATGCTTATTTCTGCCCTTTGTTTTGCAAGTCTAGACTGAAACCAATGTAATGTAGCTAACATTGCCCACTATTGACCTTGTTTCCTCACAAAAGAAGAAGAAAAGTATTACTGATCTTGTGCTCTTACATTCCCATGATCTTTTCTAACTGTAATAATTTGGCTTATGTAGTTTAGACTGTGTTACTATGGATTCCATAATGTAATTAGTGCATGTGCACCTAGAAATACTGAAATAGTACATCTTATGAGAAGATGTGAATCCTTCTGAGGGATTTTTGCTGTTGCACAGTTTCTTAATTTGAATTTTTATTGTTGGAAAATACATATGGCCTTCTCATGGCTGATTGGATGCTCTCCATATAGCTAGGCACTTCAACAATAACCATCTCAATGGATCTTTCCCTCCTGGAACTTCGCTATTAAGAAATCTGCAATCCCTGTAAGTGTACTTCTAGCCTCCTTTATCCTTTTTTTCATGTTTCAAGTGAAAGTAGCCATTTTTTTTATTGATGTTTACATCACAGGCAGAACAAGTTAGCTTAGTTGGTGTCGGTGAAGAAAGATTAACTAATGTCGTGTCTGCCTCTGCAGGTGGATGTTTGATAATTACATCGATGGCCCTGTTCCAGAATTTATTCAGAACTTAATGAATCTCAAAGATTTGTGCGCGTCACTTGGCTTGCCTTTGATTGATACAATTCCTCATTTATTTTCAGTGAATTCATTGTGTGATTTTGCTAGGAGAATATTTGGGATGAAACTTCAAGGACCTATTCCAACAAATTTCTCTAAGCTGACCAATCTAGAATACCTGTAAGTCACTCTAATGGTTCTGCCTATTAAATAAAAATATCACTACCCATTAATTAATTTCTGTTATCTTAACAGTGGTGAATAAATAGTGGAATATCATGTTCCCCCCAAAAAACTATTGTATCATTTGATACGAGCAAACAATTTTATTTTGGTATCAGTATGTAGCTTATAATGCTATCTTTGCTTTGAATTTCCTTACAGGATGCTTGGTGATCTTGATGGCAACAATTCTTCTTTTGATTTCATAGCAAATTGGGCAAACCTTTCAACATTGTATGTCAAGTGCCACTGTATTCCAACAGAACTACACTGTAGCTCGATGATTAATACTACAATTAAACTGCAAGCTTTCTTTTCCTTTTATGTAGATCTCTGAGGAAGTGTGGGCTCACAGGCCAGTTTCCTGGTGCTCCCCCAAACTTGCAGAAGCTACAGTACCTGTGAGTGTTGGGAAACTTAAACAGAACACTTTTTTTTGTTGTGCTACAATAATATTATAACTTCATGCTTTGATATACTCTTTAGCGCAGCTATTCTATGATAGGATGATTTTCTTGTTAATAATGTTGCAGCTGCAAATATATTTTTGCAGTCTCCCTTCATATTACTTCTGTCTATGTATTGGGTGTCAAGCATCAGCTTCAAAAGAAAAACGTTATTGTTTCCAAAAAAAAAAAAAAACGTTATTTATGGGTTCTATGCGTACCTGTCCTAAGTTATTTTCTACTGCTAATGGCCAAGCTAATTAGAAGATATGTTACGTGATCTTAAGAAAAAGGAAGACCTATTGGTGTAGTAGATAGTTCATACGTATAGGCGCAGAAATGGAAGTTGTGCCATAATTTAATTCTATGTTGTTGTTAAAAGTGGAATATACTTTTTTTGTTACCCATTTTCATCATGACTTTTAAGATGCTTTGATGCCTTCCATTGCAGGGATTTGAGATCAAACAACCTATCAGGCCCAATTGGACAATTGCTTCCATATAAGAACTCGAATTACATGTAAGCTGGAGTTTTCAATCCTTGAGTGATACAATGGCTTTGTAATAAGCGGAATTAGGCTGAAACTTTTGTGTAATATAATTGAGAACCTTGTGATATAATTTTTTAAAAGAAAATTACCAAGAAAAACAATAAGCTTTGACTTGTCCAAGTTCTAATACCCATTTTTTCCGTTCGGTTTACCTTGAAGTTTGATATTCAATATCATGGTTAGACACAAGTTTTGAGTATAGATCTATATTGGTATACTAGCCCCGTTCTTAAAATGTTGCCGTTTGGACAATGATATTAGTTCAATTTTGAACCAGATATCTTGTCTTAAAAATATTGGAACAGTGGGAGTAAGAGAGATTTAAAATAGAGGACAAATACACCACACTGTTTGTGGAGGAGCCTGTAAAAAGATACACAAAGGGATTCATCTTAGCCTAACCCAACTTGCTGGGACTAAAAAGACGTTGCTATTGTTGGATGTCTATCTGTCAAAATAAAAAATATAGGCATCATTGTTAATTTAAAAGCTAGGATTTATGTCTAGCCATGCAGCCTACATTCTGTTTCATGATACTTGTGCTTCCCACTTTTGCTAATGAAATTGCGTCATTAAGATATGTAGGTGAAAACAACTTCAATGGACCTCTGCCTTTTGAAATTGTTGAGGCATCATCTGCTTTGTAAGTATATATCCTTTGTGTGCATTACCATGTAAATCCACTTTTGTAGCGTATGGGGCTTGCACTTAAAAGTTTCTATTAATTCTGGACTGCAAAATTAACTAGGATGCATCGTATGTATTCATAGTTGACTATGGTCATATTGTTAAGGTGTGAAACATATTATGTGGCTATGGATAATAAGTAGAGAGTTGCATTTCCTGTATTCTTTACTTTAATCAGATCAAACTTTGAGATGAGTCTTGTGTGACCTTTATCATGCATATGAGGAACCTGCAAACATTTTATCTCACATTAGAAGGGAATTACAATTCTACTCTTTGGTTTTCCAGCTAGTTGAAGTAAACTTACAGTTACATAATTCCAATTTATATGGGTGGATCTATTTCCTCATCACATACCATTTTTACGAATGTCTAACTCTTCTTATTTTTGTTTTGAACACTCCAGGGATGTTTCGAATAATCCTTTAGTTAGTGGAACCCTTCCTAACAGTCCTGCTGTTCGGAGGGGGCACATGTATGAAATTCTTTAACTTTTTTTTTCTCTTGATATAATGGTCTTTAATTTCTTTTCTTAAGTTATTTGTATCAATCTTACTTGTTCTTTTGTGAACTTGTATAGAAATTATATTGGAACTTCAATTGGCTCAAGTGGAACAATTGACAGGTATTTAAAAATATTTTAAACAAGCAACATGAGGCTGCAGTCTTGGTCAAACAAATCCGTTATTCTTTTTCAAAGTCGGTCATTTTTCTTCGCGCTTTTGAAAATATGGATAATGCTCATCAACCATTACTGCTCCATTGTTACTTTTTTTTTTAATGATCAGAAAGTTTGACGTGTACTCCCTCTGGTTGCTCATCAGTCATCAATGTTCAATGAACTAGCTGGCAACAACAAAAAGCAACCAGAGCAAGTACATGCACTGTTATTAAAGAGAGCTTTTCTGTACCCATTTGTTCATTATCAAGAAAATTACCAATACAATCACATGTCCCTTGAAGAATTTGATAGATGCGTTATTTGAAGGTAATATGTTGTATAAGTGTATATTTCTCACTTTCTTGTATTACTATGTAGTGAAAACCTGGCTATCCTAAACTGCCGTCACGGGAAAGAATGTAACAGAAACAATTACACTAGTAAGTCTTCTAAAAAATGTGTATTTGTGTAAGTTTTTACTCTGTCTCATCATCTGATAGTGCATGCAGATTCTGCAACTTCCTTGGCTATTAACTGTGGTGGCAAGCAAATGAAAACTTCAGATCTGTCGCCAACTGTGTTCTCCGAAGATTCTGCTGATCTTGGAAGAGCAGGTTTTCATGCTAATAATGCCAGCCATTGGGTTGTTAGTCACGTGGGTTCTGATCCTTTCAGTGAACCTCCGGGCATTGTAAATACAAGTCAAGATATTCTGGGGACAGACACACCGCAGCTCTACCAAACTGCAAGAACATCGACAAGTGCATTGTGGTATTATATTTTAGGTTTGGCTAACGGGAAATATATAGTTCAGCTGTCGTTTGCAGAGATAGTCATAGTTGAGAGACCAGGAAAGCGTTTATTTGACATTGATATTCAGGTTTGATCTCTCTCCCCCTCTCTATGTGAACAATTGTAAACCACCCAATTGTATTGCCAGATCCCAACTGTGAACTAAAGTAGTATCCACCCCCCCCCCCCACCAATTTATTGCAGGGTCAGAATATCAAGAAAGATTTTGATATTATTCAGGAAGCAGGGGGCCCTAGAAGAGCCACTAACATAACCCATGAAGTGATTCTTGACAACTCGATATTGGTAATACATCTGTACTGGAGTGGCCGGGGCACATGTTGTATCCCATACAGAGGAGCTTATGGGCCGCTGGTGTCAGCAATAAAAGGTACAGAGTAACATATCTTGCCAACTGTTTTGAGTCCTGTTACTTGCTGAAACATATTGGCTGACAAGGAAGTGCTCAATTTTCTCAGTTTTCCCTTCCCAAGACAAGAATACGACTACCCCACGATCACTTCCGCGAGCGCCACATTCGACACGACAGGATGATAAGCGCAGAGGAGTGATCGCGGGAATCGCAGCTCTTTGTATAGCTGCCGCAGTGATATCATCATCCGTGGTTTACCTTTGGTGGAAATGGGTCTCACTTGTGAAGCGTTCAATTGCATAGGGAACTATGATGTATAGCTGATTCTTTCCTTTCTTTGATATGTGAATGAGCCCACGTATTTGTCTTGCGCTTGGTTGAGAGCATAGCTACAGTGACACTTTTTTTTTTAAACGAAAGATACTGATGTACAGTTCAATTTGTGATCAGTTTATCTCAGTAGAGAGCTCAGGGATTTTTTGTTTCGATGCACAGTTGAACAAATGATTATCGGTTTCTGATGAGCATTACCCATTATGGCGCGGTTTCTCATTTTAATATCTAACTAATTTAAGCAAACTAGTCTCAGTGTTTGTGTTAATGCTTCTAAAGAAAAATATTAACTTAAAAAATAATATATTATTATTAAAATAAATTTGTTTTGTTTTTTAACAAATTTTTTAAAATTTTTTTATTTGTAATAGGTGTTTGTGAAAAAATTTTATTTATTAAATTTGTAAAAAAAACTTTAAGTGTATTTTTTACAAGTATATAATTTAATTTATCTTTATTGAAAATATTTTTTCCGTATGTACATTAAAAAAAAACTGTTGTCTTTTTAAAGAGTAAAGAGATATGATTAAGTAACGTATGCATTGTCTGTCCTTTCGGCCGTCCGTCGTCTAGGCTCCGAACAAGTCCATCGATTTTAAGAGGTCACGGCATTCGATAAGGAAAGAATGGATGGTTGTGATATGTGCCAAAGACGGTTGTTCCATACGCATATCAGATGCAAGACCACCATAAACCTGAGGCGGATGACAGTGAACGAATTGAATCGAATCTTATATGTAGTAAGGAGACTCTTTTGATAATATACAATGACAATATAGATTCATCTTATTCTTAACAGTAGCAATTAGACTCCCCTTCAAAAATAAAAAGATCCAGAGCAAGCGGTATTCAGCAGTTAAAATTCGAGCTGAATGCTTCCTTATGCAAAACAAGTGCAATCAGCACCATACGACTGCAGCAAGTGCCAAGCCATAAGCAACAATCATGACAACAAAAAACATGATTGAATCTACAATAGCGCATTGCAATAGCAGCAGAGTAAGAAGGTTTAGTATTTGGAACTTAAAGTCACAAAATATAGTTGCAGAGTTTTAAAGATGTACTTTGTGAATGAGCTATTGTACATCATTTTCTGTAGGGCCACACACGCTAAAACATGAAAAGGAGATAGCCAACTCTTATTTTTTTCTAAAACAACATCTAAAGTATTCAGCTGGAACATGACCCATAGAATGTGTTCAATATGTCCTAAGCAGACTCAGCATCCACTTGCGAATCCGAAAATCAGTAGCGCTAATAGGAATGCAGCATAGTCAAAACTACAGGCTGGTGTTATGCTCATCAAGCTACAGCTAGTCTAATTTCTGAGTACCATCAGCATCAAGAATACCTGGCAACCTAAAACAAAGAGCCCTTAAAAATGTACTGAGATGGGACTAAATCATAGCACAATTGATATCAACCACTTTGCGCAGAAACTGTGTATACATGTGAAACAACAATAACACAATCTCCTTAAACCTCGAGGCTAAAATATATTCAAGATGCTGGGATTTAGATTGTGCCAGCAAAATAATATGAAGCATATAACGGCGCTCTATGTTTTTCCTGGATTACAGGTGGAAGCAGTAGTATCATCCAGATGCTTTAAAATGCCATAACCTAATCAAATGCGTTCTCATCTTCTCAACCTAATTCTCTACTGTTTCCTTGTCTCTTGTACTCCCAGAGAATTTGAGTAGACTATATCATCACAATTATCTTTTTTTTCCCCTGCTTTCTTACCTCCAATTAATAGAATCCAAGCAGCAGTCAAGCGCGTCAGATTGAAATAGCAATTTCCAATTTCCAACAAGTTCAAAGCAATTCATTGTTACAGACGAAACATTAACCGGACAAGCATAGTCATCATATAAAACATTAAAAAACATATCTGTCGGATATTTAGTTCAGAGAACAGAAGATAACTGCTTAAACCAGACTATGAGGTAGAGGCATCATAAGCCACACTGAACCAGCTGATCACGCCTCAGAAGACGATGGCTGAGTGAGACCAGACTTACTGAGATGTTTCCCCAGTGCCTCAGGGGAGCACACCTGGTACTGCACCTCCCCGGTGCCGGGCTCCAGGAACACCTCGGCCAGCTCCAACTTATCTGCAGTCAAGCTGGTGGAGTCCATGGTCTTGCTCAGTACCTTGAGTGCGAGGGAGACGGCCTCTTCGCGTGTCATGCCGTCACGGTAGTCCTGCTTGAGCATGGACTGCGCGGCCTGGCTGTTGGCACCGACGGCGGCTGCCTTCCAGCCGCCGTAGTTACCAGATGGGTCGCTCATGTAGAGCTGGAAGCCGTGGTGCTTGTCCCATCCGGCGAAGAGGAAGGAGACCCCAAAGGGGCGGAGGCCACCGAACTGGGTGTAGCCCTGCTTGGTGTCGCAGAGGGACTGGACGAGCTGCTCGACGGGGATGGGCTCCTGGTAGGCCAGCGCGTAGCGCTGGGCGTGGAGGCGGGCGGTGTTGATGAGGATGTTAGCGTCGGACATGATCCCGGCGACGGCGCAGGCGAGGTGGGAGTCGATCTTGTACATCTTCTCGGCGGAGCGCGATGTCTGGAGGAGCTTGGAGGTGACCTTCTTCTCGCCGACGAGGACCACGCCGTCGGTCGCCATGATGCCGAGGGCGGACCCCGCGTTGCCGATCGCCTCCATCGCGTACTCCACCTGGTAGAGCCGGCCCTCCGGCGAGAAGATGGTCGTGCGGCTGTCGTAGCGGCGAGACATCGTGGCGGCGGTGGCGGCGAGAGATTTGGTGTCCGGGGATTGGGGATTCGGAGGAGGAGCTGTGGAGAGTGGGAAGAGCGGAGGACTCGGCCGGGTTGAGATCTACTCGGACTTGTGAGCCAAGAAAGAAGAACAGAGTAAAGCCACCCCCACCGCCGGATGTTAGTTCATTTTTTGCAGTGGCTAAACGGGCCGGAGATGGAGACAAACAAAAGTTTACAATTCTCAAACCTATGAGAAAGAGAAATCAACATTTGAATAATAGCGTAGTGCAAAGTCAAATAAATTATTCCATCTAGTAACTATTCAAACAGATTTTCTCTTTGTTTTTTAAGTCTTACAGTCCATTCCAACATGTAATTCTATAGAGGCAATTACATGGTTGCTCTTTTTTTAAAGCCAATTTTAAAAATAGACCTGTTTTTGAAATTTATATTTTAGCAACACTTATAGTTAATTATGACACAAATTTGAGAAAAAATATTTGACAATATTTTTCAGCATTTCCACAACAATATGCAATAATCACATAAATATTACTAGTATTTAGAAATATCATCAACGGTACATAAACATCACAATAGTTCTCGACTAAAAGTAGTCCAACAAAAGCAGCAATATGGCTCTGACAATGATATCATTACATATTAGGGCTCGTTTGGAACGAATGAATGGAAAACAGAGAAATAGAGAAAAAATGAAGAAATGAAGAAAACACAAGAGCTTGAGATGTAAAAAAACTATAGAAATTCAAAACAGAGTAATTGAGAAATTGTGGTGTTTGAAACACATGAATGAAAATATAGAAAAAACATGTTAGTGCAACTAAATAAAAACTTTAAGAGCTATATTATATTTAATTAATGCACATAAATTTATTAGTAAAAAGACTATTCCAGAATTTATTATTCATTAATTAATGCACAACAATTTAAATACAGTTACTTATTCTGTGCGCGCTAAGAATCTAACAAAAAGGCTTTGACCCACGTCTCGGTGGTACAACTCCCTTCTCTTCTTCTTCGTTCAGCAGAGGCAAAATGAAAAAAAAAAAAAAACACGATCTGAAGCAAGAGAAGGCGATAGCAAAATGGGTTTAGGAATCAGAGAACTGGCGGGAATCTAAAGTCAAATCTGTGAAGAGAGCTTCCTTGTGAGATAAACTTTCCTCGGTCATGGTCAGGAGAGAGAAATGAGGGAGCACGCCATGAGAAATGAGGGAGCAGGAGAAGATGCCAGCGAAGCAGCTAGAGAAGGAGAACCGGTTGCTGGCCTTGATTTGTCACCCTTCATTTTTGGATTAGCGTCATTTTTTGGCAAGATCTGAGGCCTCACACCATGGCGGGAGACAAGAGAAAGCGCAGCAGTGAGAGAGCGAGAGAGACGACCGAGCCATTCCTTGGGTCAAAGTGGATTTTTTTATTACTGTGTTTCGTATGTGCAACAATTTTTTTCCTCAGGAATGGAAGTCGTGATTCCTCCGTTGCAAACGTGCAGCTTCTTTCCATTCCAGAGGAAGGTAATCCTGTAAAAATTTCTCGTCTTTCCTGTATTCCTTATTACATTTAAGACTTTTTTTTTAAGCGGAAGCTTTTAAGCTTTTTAAAAAATTGGTTGATAGATAGTTAAAAAACTGACTGATAAAGTAGTGACTATTAATTTTTTTTAATATATATTTAGTTTTTTTACACATTAAAAATTTAAAAAACAGCTCACTCTTTTTAGTTTTTAATTTATTTTCTCATAAGCTAACTTTTTAAAAGTCAGTTTTTCAAACCTTTTCGTTCGCTCGTCACTTGGGTGCCCACTCTTTGGCAAATTGCTGTGTGAGGCAGCTATCGACTCACGGCCATGCCCAGACTAGCCCCTCAAACTAGCAAGCTCACTGAATTGACACTAGCAGAAACCTCAGGGCAAGTAGGTGTTGCGCGTTTTCGCAATCTCTCATCTCGATCTGTAACATTTGAAATATTTGATCTGACATTGGAACAAGTGCTCACTCCCTCATCTCCATAGGCACAGCATCAACCTCAGATCGGGATTTGCTCATGTTTGCAACACCAAAATCCATTATTTGATCTGGCCTTGAAACAAGTGCCTTGGAGGAGCGCACTGGAATGCCCGTCCTTGCGATGCTGCGGCCTGCGGGGACAAGCAGGCGTACGCGAAGGGGCTGCGCGCGTCCGCCCCAGCGGCGCCTGCCCGAGCGGCGCCCTCGCCCAAGGCGCGCACGCCCAGCTGTGCCCCTGCTCGAGGCTAGCCCGTCTCAGCCGCGCCTGCCCGACAACGCCTTCGTCC